>JAOWBL010001197.1:0-15814 GCA_028564865.1 Zenarchopterus dispar | reverse complement strand
TTGGACAGAATCGATGGAAAACATCCAAATAACCACGTGATCGGTTCACGTGCACGTTGCAGCCGCCGAACCAGAGCATTTTTATAAACTTAAACGGACTCCAGTTGTAAAATGTTCATTCCAACACCACCAGCGCAGCCTGGCCGGAGCTCCGCCCACCTTGACCAGCGTCCCGTCGTTGCAGTGCCACACGATGCCCTCCACCCGGCCCTCCGGACTCTCCTGGAACCAGGAGCACAGCTGCTGGAAGTCCACGGCTGGAGGGTCGCCCACCACAACGCTCCCGTGGGGCACCAGGAAGTGGAGCGGCTGCTTCTTGCTCCCCAAACCTGGAGGCGTCATCGAACTCAGGTCAACAAAATCAAACTAACAATCCAAGTGTTTATGACCCGACAGGTGAAGATGTTGGTCCACCCGTCTGTGGTGAAGCTGAAGGTCTGGACTTCTAAACCTGATCGGGACGTCTGGTGTTCTGGAGATCCGGTTGTTAATCCGGAGATGTTAAATAATTTGTGAACAACTTTTTTTTTTTTTTTTTCAACATAAAACAGAATGAAAAGTTTGATCCTGATTTGATCAAATATGAAACCTGATCTTTATATGAACCTCGTTTTTGGTAAATAAACAGTTTGGACTTTTCCAACCATCACGGCGCTGGTTCCGCCGGTATCAGAACACCGAACCGCTTCCAGAACTAAAACCGGAGCAGAAGTGAGGTTCTGGGGGGCTTACGGTACGGGTTTCCGTTGACGTTGGTTCCGATGAGCTCCAGCGTCTGCTCCTGGAGGTCGGCCAGCGGCACGGCTGTGATTTCCAGCACGTCTTCAGAACCGGGCCTGAGGACCAGAGCCGCCCCGGCTTCGTAGTCCACCACGGAGGAGTGCCAGCAGTACTGCTTGTTGTTCTTCTCCACCGGAACCCATCCTGGAGGTTGACAAAGACCAACCAGAGAGACCCATCAAGCTCGGCCTCCGCGTGGAGAAAACAAACACACGTCCATGTTCCTGTGATGTCATTCCTGTTCTCAGCAGATCTACGACGTGCACACACGTCGTTCTCAGAACGTTTCAGGACCTGGGATGTGTCCGTGCTCGTCAGGAATGGGACGGCCGTTCTGATGTTTGACTCTGTGGGCTGGAATCCACGCTTCAGGCACCGACTTGAAGTCTTCCTCCACGTCCCACGTGAAATCTGAAAGACAAGCGTGGGAGAAACAGGATGGGTGGTTAAACCCACTTCAGCCCACAGACACAGAAGACTGCAGTCCCTCTGCTGACCAGCAGGGGCTGAAAGTGAGTCGACCTCCAGGTTTAAACGTTCCACTTCCCGCCACCAACACGTTCAAGGTCTGGTTCTGGTAGTCCGAGTTCGTATCCATGACAACTGTGGGAGGGTCATCTTTATCTGCCTCATCAGGTCAAATTTATGCATAATTAGGGGTGTGGCTTTTGAGTGACAGCTGTATGAGTCTACGACTTTAGCTTCAGCGACTCAGCACTTTGACGTGAGCTGGGAATTTAGAGCTGAAGCCCGATTTGTGGATCTCTGTCAACTCAACACCACGGGAACGCCGTTGCCTTGGCGACGTGCACTTGTCAAAGTTCTGTGTGAAACTCGGAAGCGTGTTTACGTTCCGGTTTCCTGCTAACAGGGAGAGGACGCCGTTGGCGTTGGAGCTGAAAGTCATCGCCACCACCGCCGGTTCTGGACGACCCACCTTCATCCCTGAACCATCCAGGTCCGGCCTGGCAGGTTCTGGGTCGCCGCTGCAGTCCAGCGACTGCTTGTCAGTCTAAAATGCTGACAGGTGATTGACAGGCGTCAACTCTTCACCATGGATACCGTACCTTTACCGCTCTTGTGGGAATGTTGGTGCTTCTTAAACCTCTTCTCTGCCTGCTTGTTCGGCCTCCTGTCGAGTCTGGCCCAGAGGTAAGGCTGACCTGAGGCAAAAAGACCCGTTTCTCACACCAGCCTGGACAAATAACCTGTTTTTTGTTTGTTTGTTTTTAAACTGAGATAATGAAACAAGCAGACGGCGACTGTTCTACCCGACTCACCTTGATAAAGAGTAACGTAACAGCAGGTACCATCCAGCTTTTCCGTGGCGAGGGCACAGTCCACGTTCGCCTCCAGAGCGACGGGGTTCACATCCTCCGTGGCAACAACCTGAAACTGCTGAGGACAAACAAACACAAACAAACTTATTCAAGGTCACAACAAACATGACTGATGAGGACTGACGGCTGCTGGCCATTGGCTGAGCCAGCTGCCAATCAAAATGGAACCACCCCTAATTACGCATAAAATTACTGCTTTGATAATTGTACATATTAGTTCTACACTTGTGTTACCTTCAAATGACTCCCCAGAAACCTACGCGTGACGTCACGCCGGAGTTGTCCAGCTCTTCTTATAAAGTGTCTGGTTTGAACAATATTCTACTGGAGTTTTACTAAATAAAGGCCCCAAACTGAATCATGCAAAAGGGAGGAACCTTGGCAGGCATATAGCAAACTGATTTGTTTTAATAAATCATTCATATGATTTTATTTTCTTCATCCGAGCTCCTCAGATGTTGAATGACTTTTATAAACCTGGAAGAGTAACGTTGTGCATGCCAAGTCATTGAGCTGTAGTTAAAAGGCAAACAAAGCTGACGACTGAGGGATGGGGGTTAAACACTGTCAGTGTGGATGTAAACAAACACGTTTGTTGTGCTGTTTGTAGCTGGACTCACCTGGCGCTCCCGTTTTCTGGACGGTTCTTCCTTCACGTCCGTCAGAAAAACACACGGTATCTTCTGCTGGACGGAGCCCAGGCGTCGCATTTTCACTAAACTCCCAAAACACGGCCGTTTCTTTTTCTAACGTTGAGCAGTGACACAGAGAAAACGCTCAAATTCGACATTTAATCAGAAGCTTCTATACGGGAGGTCCGTGTCTTCTTCGGCGACATTTTTGTGCGCTCACGAGCCGACGGGAGCCGTGAGCGCCCCCTGCCGCCGGAGGCGGGGCTTAACGAGCGCGGTTCAGTTCGCGCTCAAACGATTAGATTTATATCTCATTTAAGTATGAAACGGGACTTGTTTTAGGCCATCTTGATATTCAGATTTTATTTAATTTACTAACCAATTTTTTGAATAAACTTTATCAAGTGTCAAAACCCAATCGTCGCAGAAGAGAGCAATGATGGAGTGTAGAAGAAGAACCGGACAACCCCACTGTGACGTCATCCTCGGGGTCTGAAGAGCGTTCTTGAATCCTCTTTTTCCTCATACTGCATCATGCTAAGTTGAGAAATGAGAAGAACGAACAGCTCTGGGAATTGGCTGGAACATGCCCACCTTATTTCAGTTTTTCAAAGAAAAATTGAATCTGGCAAATTGATTCAACTGATTTATTTAATAAGATAAATGTTCAAAGTCAAATCACTTGTACACACAAATTCAAAAGGCAAAGACAAACTGAGCATTTAGAGAAAAGGCCTGTAAAATGTCCAGTAGTTTCAATAGTTCAGCTATTTCAAATTTTTAAACAACCTCATCAAACAAGAAAAAGAAAAACAGGAAACCCATCACCTCATCTTTAAAGGAAGCAGCTGATGGACTCTGCATTCAGTCCACACCATGAACATTCTGGGTCTTTAGGAACATCTTCCCTGGTGTTTTAGTATCTTTAGTTTTATTCTACTTATAATTGACATAAGTCATGAACATAATTCTGCAAATATTGATATTGAACTTAACGCATTTATTACCTTACACCAAATTATAATGCCATAATACATCAAATGAGATAAAATTCTGAGGACTCATCTCTGACTTCTGAGTCCGAGTCCACGTTCAAGTCATCAGTACTCCAGTCAGAGTCAAGTCACAAGTCCCTAAAGTCCAAGTCCTGGACTCAAGAACTTCTAGGAGAGCTCATGAGAGCAGGTTTTTCACTAAGTGCATGTGTGTGACCGGCCAGGCTCGGTGTTTTTGGCGTCTGTCAAGCTGTGGTCACAAAGGTTCTTACAAACGATGGATTCGTACAAGTCTCCTGGTTCCTATGAAATCTGGAGTTCGTCCACATTCGTGGAGGGGGGCATAGTTTCCTACAGCTGTTGTGGGAACTCTGTATGGCTGCCGTTCCATTCACAAGAGCAACTTGAGGCATTCTTGAGAAAATGAGGTCAATTCCTGCCACACACTGGTCGTAGAGCTCTTATGCTCTCCGTAAGGGTGCCTTGGAACCTACCTACAGTATACTTATGCCCGTCTTACAAAAACTGTTGTTGTAAGATGGCTGTATGGCCTCCCTATGTGCAACTCACAGCAATCTCAAGTTGTTGGTAGGAAGATCCTATGGCTTTCAGCATTTTTGGGGGGAATATAACTGATGGTGGTCAAATATCTCCAAAAATCTATGTCTCCATCATCACATCTGCTCAAAAATTGGTGGAAAAGTTTGTCATTTTCAAGATGGCAGTAATGCCGACAAGACTGCAGCTGCAGGACAAAGAAGAAGACGTAGCGGTTGAAGCGTCCTCTTGCAGCGGCAGGAAGGCCTGGTCGATTTAATGACCTGAAATAATCCACGAACATCGTGTTGTTCTCTTAGGTTATTCCTAAGGCCTCCATACAGTGGCCCTACGAAGATGGTCAATGGTCATCTCCAAGACCACTGAATAAGCTAAGAGAATCACTCTTAGGTTAAGTATGAATGCCTTAGGAATAACTTCATCTTGGACATGACCACTGACCTGGCCGTGAACTTAGGACTTAGGAATGCTGGATTCTTATAAGGCTGCCTTAAGGAGGCTGTAGGAATCCCTCCAAAAATCATTCAATGGGTGTTCGCGGCCGTCATTGTGACCATAGCTCAAGTCTCAGACATTTTCACTTTAAGGTTTTTATCTTGGGCATTTACCAGAGGAAAGTCAGCTACTCTGAAGAGACAGCTTTCATGAGTGGATTTACACACAGCGTGACATCGCTGGAGTATTTCCTGTCCAATTCTTCGTCATGGAGGTCCACCTCTGCTCCATGTTCGCTTCGCAGGTCCATCTCGCTGTTGGTCTGCTTCCACATCTCCGTCTCTGCGTCGTCCTCCTGCCGCCGCTCACACCAACAAAAACCCGCCTTTTTCCTAGAAGAGTGGGGAAAAACACACCTCGTAAACCATCGTACATGAATTCATCCCACAGGTGTCCAGGCTCGAAACTGCCTCCTGCTACCAGTAAATATCAAACTGTTGCTCTTGCTCCTCAACAGATTCTTATTTTTGTGTTTTACAAACATTCTTTGTCAGATTTATGTTTTATCAAGTGGAAAAATGCTTCTTAAGCCACCGAAGTTATCTGGAAACACAACTCACAATTTGTGGCGCCACACAACACCTGCTGCCGCCAGGACCAGGACGATGACGCCGAGAAGGATGAGGGTTGTAGCAACAACTGGTAAAGATGATTTTTTTTTTAAAAGAGAGAGAGAAGTGATTGTAAATTGTGCCATAAATGAAACATGAGCATCAATGGAAATCCGAGCTAAGAAAAACATCGTCTAATGTTAGCATTGCACATTATAGGAGTTTTATCTTTGTCTTTAAAAAATACTTGAATTTGTGTTTTTAATAATTACCCATAGCATCATTTGAATTACATCCTGTAAATGAGCTTAAAGTTTGTTTGTTAATGTGCTACAGTCAGTTTGTGGGTGAGTTTTTCTGCCCCCTAGTGGCCAGGAAACTCAACAAACAGCTTTTTCTTTTTTTTTTTTTTTTTTGACGTTTAACCCTTTAAATGTTAATTTGAATATGCCATACCACTTGTGTTACTTAAACATTTACACCTTTATACCCGTGTCTTTTCATCCCCTCCATGTCTGGGAATCTGGCTAACTAAAAGGTGGATTAGAAGGTAAAATAAGTACCTCCTCCCAGAAAGTGTTTTGCAGAGCTCCCGCTCTCTGGCTGCACTGGTTCAGAGGAAACTGGGGAGTTAGAAGCCTGACGGGAAGTAGAAGAGGACAAAGGGACAAGTGGGGGTCCGGAGGTGAAAAGCTGATCAGGAGAAACCGAGCTGTGGAGGCGCTCAAAAGAAGTGACATGGGAGGAGAAACTCCAGGTGGATCCTGGCGTCTGAACCAGAGGAGCAAACGTTGGTGACATGGGCCTCGCTGAAGGTGGAGACTCGGTGGCCAGGCTGAACAAAGGCGTGGGTGGTGCTGAGGTTTGGGTCAGAGGTGCCAGCGAGGTGGACGGAGATCTGGCTGTTGATGTTCTCAGAGTTTTATCCAGATCTGTGATCGCTGAAGATACAAAAGAGGTCATTGAACTCAGTGTGTATCAGCCGTAAATGACAAGAAACGATTAGACTCCATCAGCAACGCAAATACATCAGAACCAGGTCACAATAACAGACACTCGGTGTGCTGAAGGTGGGAGAAGTAAGTGAACCCCTGGAGTTGGCTGAATCAGAGGTTCAGGAGTCACCTTAGAACCTTCTTTGTCTGATGTGAAGGATTCTCGAGGTCATTCCACAGCATCTCCACCAGGTTAAGATCTGGACTCTGACTTGAGCACTCAGAAACATGGATTTTCTTTTTCTAAATCCACTCTGGTTGATTTACTTCCACGTTTACTTTCATGCTCCTGCTGCTTCACCCAGCTTCTGCTAACCATCAGCTGGTGGACAGAAACCCAAAGAAATTCTAGCAACTTGGAATTTCATTTTCTCATCCGTGATGGTAGATGGCCCGGGCCCTAAAGCAGCAGAGCAAATCCAAATCATGATGCTCCCTCCACTGTGCTTCACCCCTGGGATGATGCTTGCTGCATCCTTTTGGTGCTTAGTGGTATACAGTACAGCGTATTCTTCCTACGAAAGTCAACTTTTTGATCTACGAGTCCAAAAACCATTTTCCCTGGGACTGGCTCCAGCAGACCCCCGTGACCCTGTACAGGAACCAACGGGGATGGATGGGTGGATGGATTAATTTGGGATGTGATCATCACAGAATGACCTGAGGAGAAGAGAATCCATCTTCTGGAGTGGTCCAGTCAGAGCCCAGACCTGAACACCAAGGAGAAATGGAAGAAACAAGAGAATCACCAGACGTCCTCCAGACCTGTCTGGACTGAAGCAGTCCTGGAAAGAAGAACGATCCGGAGTTCCTCCTCAACGTTGAGCAGCTCTGATCCAGAGATGAGGAGAGACCTCGTTCTGTCGATGCATTTGGATCAGATCATTTTTGAGTGAGCGTGCGGTGGTTTTTATGGTTCTGTAAATTACAGTAAAAGCACCTGAAGCGTTGAAGCAGTAGACGGCGAACTTCCTGTCCAGCGGTACGGACCACTCCACCAGTCCAGTTTTGCCGCGTCCACACTTGCTGTCGGACGTCCGTCGTGGGACGACAACAAGCCTTTCAGCGATCCAGCCAAACCTGTTATCAGATGTTCAGGTGGAAACCATCGACCCCAACATCAAACACAGACGGTTACCAAACATGCTGGTCAAATCCAAGACCACCAAACTCCGCCTACATGTGTAATAATCCCACTACAACAACAAGTTCTGACCCATGTGGCTAATCGCTTTTATTGCCGAGTCAGTTTCCACGTTTACACCGCTGATCTGTAACACACAGGTTCGACCGTTTGGGCTTACTTGCACGTCTCCAGTCCACGAGGTAGCGCTCGTGCCACCTGGCCTCTGGTTGCCATGGTTACATTCAGAGATGAGCAGGCGGCGTCGGCAGCGGTGAAGTTCAAAGTGTACTCGCCCCCCTCAATAACCATGAAGACCCCGTGGGACCCGTGGCTCCGGTGGACGACTGAAAAGTTGTGAAATTTCACAGGTTTCTCATGTGAGCAGTGGGAAGAATCATCGAAGGGTTAACGTCAAGTACTTGACAAACAAAATGTTAAAATATGACTGAAAACATCCCGAGAATGCCGGATAAAGAGTTCTCGGTGTGAGCTCCTAACATCTGGTTTTAGTCAAACCTAATCCATGCTGACAGTTGGACACAATTAAGTTCATAGTTTAAAAAATTACAGCTGAAATTTTTTTTCCCTCCAAGTTACCTAAAGTAGACAAAGACAAAATACTTCCCCTAAGATGACACACAACCCTTAATATGAGAAAAACAACAACAACACAAAAGCGGGGGATGGTATGACCGCTCCTCCAGGTCACGAGGAGTTTCAGGTGCCATTTTCTCCACTTCTTCCTGAAACACGTCTGAACATGTTCACCAGCGCATCATCTTCAGCTCGAGTCCCAGGGGACTGATCCAGGTTTCCAGCGGTTCTGGTTCGGTGTCGGGTCTCGCAGGAGCATTTCAGAAATGAGGTCATGTGACATACGAGACATCCGTCTCACCATGTCTTCTCTCTGGAGTTATAACTTCGAACCTCGACACCTCTGAACCGTTTCCCATCAGCCCCCACAGCTTCATGTGATGTCCATCTACACGTCCGAGCCCTGTCATGGTCTTTTATTTTGAAAATTTACTGGCTGAAATCATGAGGGAAAAGGGACTCTGTCCTTTCCTTAATAAGACGGGGTTTTTTTTGTTTTTTTAACTAAAGGTGACTTTAATCTTCAGCTCCTGTAGCTGTTACTGCTTCACTCTTTTCTGCTGCTTTTATGTTCCTCTACACCTGCCAGCAGATGATTGAGGGTACGTTTAAACACTTGTGTGTTTTATGTCGATGCAGAATTACTCAGCGAGGAACCTCGTCCACGCTTCTCAACATGCCGTGAATAAAACACATTAACAGGAGGATCACAAACTGGGATTTAACTCAAAAAAAAAAGAAGAAAGAAGCCTTGCAGAGATCTCACCAGAGAGCTGGTGTCAAAATGTCTGCAAAAAAAACCCAAAGTGAGTGGAGAAAACACGTCGGTTCGACTGTGGACAGAAACCAGAGAAAACCCACTCAAGCACAAGGAGAACACGCGACGTCCACACAGAAAGGTTCCTGCTGGGACTGGAACCAGGAACCATCTGGTGGGGAGGAACCACCGTGCTGCTTCAACTCAAATTTAATTAATTTAAATTTAATTAAATTTCTCTTCAGTCAAATGAATTCATTAAATGCTGTCAAATTCAGTTGAAATCTGTTCAGTTAAATCAAATTCAGTTTAAATTCAGTTGTATGGTGCCAATTCAAAACAAAAATCATCCCAAAGAACTTGAGAAAAGTAAAGAAGTTTGATGCAGTTCAGTTATTTTCTAGTTATTTTACAGTTAAATTTCATTCAGAAATCTGGAAGAAAAAAAAAAAAAGAGTCAAGATTTGGTTTCCTGATTAATCCCCATTTATCAATAACTGGCATCAATCAACAGCTGACAAACAGTAACGTTAAAGACATAACCATACACCTCTTTAGTTCATAAATTGAATCTTGACATTTATTTGATAAATGTTTATGAAAGGTATCATTTTAAAAATAAAAACGGCCATTGGCCGCCCTGATCTCTAAAAATCAGCATCATTGACGACATCAGCTGACCTCTGCCGTTATTCCCGTTCTGCTGCTTCCAGGGCGGAAACATCGGAACTTGTTTTTTTGTTTTTGTTTTGTTTTTTTAGCAGTGTAACAGCAGAGACTGTTTTGACTTCTTCTCAATTATTATAAACAAACTTTTATAACTTCTCACAGATTTGAGTTCAAAAACGGATCAAACTGAGATTTCTGGGTCATTATTGACACGTCTGTGAAAGACTTGGAAACAAAATAAGAGCTTGTAACTCCCATCATCCTCCATCTCACACTCAGATATGAACACAACACAAAAAAAGTCCAAACAGGCTCTGAAACGAAGAGATTTACTACGACGCGTCTGCTGATCCTGTTTCTTGACGTTGGGAATAAATGTTGAAATCACACAACAACACGCCAGTCGACCTTTGAGGTCGTCTTAAAGAGGATTCTTCAACATTTTCAGAACCGCAGGAGTTTGATGAGAATGTTGAAGACGTTTTTCTGCAGCAGAACCGCTCCGACAGAACTCTTACCTTGATCCGGGCTGGACTCAGACGGTGGCCAGGACGCTGCCAAAGACAGGAGGAAAAACGGGCCGAAGCGGCCCAGCGGCGCCATGTTTCTGTGGGAAAACTGTTGACGTGGGTGAAAGTGAAGGAGCGGATCCACAGAAGGCAGGAGGGAGGGAGGTGGAAATGTGGAGGAAACAGGAAGATGGAGGTCAGAGCTGCCCAGATAGGCGATGGGTTCACATCCTCAGGACGGTCGGACTCAGCGTGTTGGATGGAAACACCCGTTCTGGTCACCAGATTCATCTATAACATCTCCTGCTCCAGGTGATTAAATCAGGGTGTCAAACGTTTGGTGGTCCGAGAGGTCAGTAAAAGAAGAAACCCTTGGTCATGACGATGTTGGACTTTTTTCTGCTTTGTCAGCATCTCCTTCAGAGGTGTGTTTGACCCGCCGCGGCCCGAAGGAAAAGGAACTTCCTCCACAATGTTCCCGCCTCTTTTTAAAACCGTTTCACGTCCTCTCTGCGTTCCTTCATGGTTAAACTGAAAACACGCCACGATGCTCCAAACCGCCAACAGAACCAAACGTGCCCAGTTGTCTTGCACCAAAACCATGAGTCCAAACCCAGAAGCGATGGAGTTACCCCGATCCAGTCACGGTCCAGGTCCAGGTCTCTCATCAAACAGGAAGTGGTTTGTTGGTTCATTTGTCCTCATCTCTGATGTCAGCAGGGCTAGTGGAGCTCCGCTGGGACCCGGTTGCTGGTCAAACACCTCCTGTGGTTCTGCTCAAGGCTGGTCAGTGGGCTACCGGGTAAGTTAGTCACCTTGGGAGGATTCAAGGAGGATCTTGCTCGGCTGGAGGACCCAGAGACGCTGGACGAAGTCCTGCTGGCGTCTCCTAGATGGTCCAGACCAGCGTCCTTCAACCGAGGGGACAAAGACAGATCCTTCAAGCTGCTTTACCCCCGAACCCTCCCAGTCCAACCCCAAACTGGTTCTTAACACACCTAACAGAGCAAGTCCTGGTATATTTGAACAGGATTGGAGAGGGAAAACTCCCCTTCACTCAAGGATTCACACTTTTCAACATAAAATCACGTTAACAGAAGCAAAACGAGGACAGGAAACCAAACTAGAGAAAAATAACCCAAACAAGAGAGAAAACCCACCACGACACCGTCGGGTCTTTATTCACAGATCACCAGTCAGATCAAAGCTTTACCAAGTAGCTAACGTTTCATTAACCAAAGCTAGCCGCCAATCAAAAGACCACACCCCTATTTGTGGTTTTTTGTGATTTTACTTTACGTGGAGAAGTTGTCGTGGATGTGAAATCAGCTGGGTTTTTTCTCTCCAGCTGTAGCTGCTTGGCCGTCGAGTCACGAGGACTTTGAGCATCTGTCCAGCTGCGTCTCAGTGTCTTCCCGTCCATTCGTTGACCTTTTTTAACCTCCGTTTGAATCCAGGAGTATTTGCAGTTTTTACCACTTCTCTGCAGCATGATTCGGTCTCGGTGGTAAATAAATAATGAAGTGGGATAGTATGTCCTGTGCGGGTCAATTTGTCCGTCTGTAGGACCTGGTTTAAGGTTTTATTTTGTTGCATTAAACCTCTGAAGTGAAAGGTTGTCCATCTATTTCCCAACTGCAGCGCAGCCCATCCCTCTGTCAGCTGGAGTAAACCAAGAAGATTAAAACTGCTCTGGTGTCAGTTAAATATGAAGCCCTCCAACCTGCACACACTTATCATGGCTTGGCTCCGGACCCTGGACGAAGAGGAAAGCATCCTGGTTTGCTCCATCCAGAGGAAATGAAAGCCTCCGGCACCTCCCTGATTACCGTGCCATACTTTAATCTGATCAGTTTTATTAGCTTTCGCTGAGCTCGGCCATATTTTTGGGATCGGATTGTGAAGATCATGGTTGATTTGTGGGATCAAACAAGCCCTCCTGTTCGAAGCCGACGAGTTTCTTTAATCATATGAAGTTGCATCAGAACACTAAACCATGAGCATGTGAGCTGCACTGACGACGGGAGGTGGAGATCCACTCTAGTGTTTGCACATTTTATCATCACTCGTTGACAGGTCGGAAATTTACGAGGCAAGACGGTTCAGTGCGTCCTGTTTTCATGGTTCAGGGTGGATCAGAGTAACTTCATTACCTGGTCAGAAGGAGAGTGATGAGGAGCATAATCAGGCCTTCAAACCTCGGTCACAAAGGTTCCGACCAACGGTGGGTTCACACGAATCTCCCTACCAAACCTGGAGCTCGCAGACGTTCGTGGAGGTTCCTACAGCATTTGTAGGAACTTGGTACAGGTGCCTTTCAAATTCACAAGAACACCTTGAGGTATTCTTGAGAAAACGAGGATTTTCTGCTGCGTGCTGGTAGGATCTCCATCAGGACACCTCAAAACCTACCGATGGTATACCCATGACCATCTCATGAAGACGGTTGTTGAAGGTGACCGTTCAGGACCCCTGGGTGCAACTCACACCAATCTCAGCTTGGGAGGAAGATCCTCCGGGTTCGCCACATGTCGGGGTATATAAGCGGCTGCTGTCGAACATCTCCAAACACCTGTGTCTTGTTTGTTTCATATACTGGAATATTTGTGGAAATGTTTGTAATTTTCTAGATGGCGATCATGGCGAGGAGACCACAGCTGCACCTTCTACAGCTGCAGGAAGAAGAAGAAGATGTAGCGGTTGTAGCTGCTGCTTTTGATCGGCTGTGGCTGAGCGGTGCATGTACAGAAATGAAAGGCATTAATGGGAATGCTGTAAGAGCCCCCAAGAACATCTTAATGTGTTCTTGAGTCGTACTTAAACAGTGCGTTGTTCTCTGAAGCTGTTCCTGAAGTATTCGTCCACCGGCTCTCCGAAGCAGCTTGTCACGACGCTTTCTTTGAAAATCTTGGACATGACCATCGACCTGACCACGAACTCAGAAACGGGCTACAAATGCTGGATTCTTATAAGGCTGCCTTAAGGAGGACTTAGGAAATGGTCCAAAAATCATTCATAAACATCATTCGCAGTTGTTGGTACGAGTCATGTGACTGAGGCTGAATATATTGTAACAATCGTCTCCACCAGAGAAGAAGAAGCAGAAGTTTCCCATCAGCACTGATCCACGGCCGCTTGTTTCCTTTTTACAGTTTTCCAATGCTTATGTTTTCTTTCAAACAACAAATGCCACCAGTTAATTAAATTGTTCTCCTATCCATGGACAGAAGTCGTTATCAGAACCAAGTCCCCCCCAGTAACAGGATTCAAGTGGGTAAGTTCCCACTGGTGATCAATCACTGATGAACCGATCAAGAGATTTCCGAGAATTAAAAACCGGCATTTTGTCACTTTCCTGGTTTGAATTATTCCCGTAAACGTTGAGATGAGATTTATAAAAACATTTCCAAACAGTCTGAAGTGTAATGTGAGAAAAAAGTGAGAAACACTTAAGACAGCTGTCAATCATCTCGGGAGCAGTTCAACAGAAACGCATCGTTCTGAGTCGAGCACGGCGGCGGAGGGATGATGGTCTGGGCTTGTTTTATAGTCAACAACAACATGAATCATAAACACACACAAGAAAAACATCTGCTCCTCATATCATCCGTTTATAAAGAAAAGTAAGAATCTGTTTCTGTTGTGGAATAAATCACTTAAAACAAAGAACTGGTTTTTATTCTTCTTACTCAGCGCATGAATTTCAATAATAACCCGTTTTCAGTGGAAGAAGCAGCTCCAGCGACAGTTTTGACACGTTATCTTTGAACATATTTTCTGTTTTTCTTTCGTCCTTTGAAGCGCGGCGTTTCCTCTGAGACCGTTCACCTCTCCTCCGACCGATCACGTTACCTCATGAAAAATGAACGACGCTCGCTCGGTGACAGGAGACACCCAGGAAACCCGTCACGAAACAGAGCTCAGTGTCCACGTAGCAACCACAGCCCAGGAGTCCCCGTCCTCACGTTGTTCTGGCAGAATCTCCCCCGTCTGGCCGGGAAATGTCCATCAGAACCAAGTCCCACGCCGACCTGCCGTCGGCCTCGTTGGACGACGGTTTCTACAAATCCTTCTCCACGAGCAGCAGCAACCTCAACAAAAGTGGCCGCTTTGGAAACGGGGCAGCAGAAGAGGTCAAAGTTCTCTCCAGACCGTCCCGACGACCCGTCCGGATGGTTCGGCCCGTCAGCGCCGTCAGCTCCGGCGGCGCCTTCATCCAGATGAACCATCTGCAAGGAGAGCTGGTCAGGAAGAGGAAGGTAGGACACCAGACCTTCATGAAACAAAGTCCTGACTTTATATTGTTTATAGTGTTTCAATCCGACCATTTGGACCCAGGTCTGGACTAAAACAGTCATTTAAGAGACTTTTAACCGCGTTCATCAAGTCCAAAGAGGTCACCGACGTGTCGGCAGCCTTCAGATGACCCTGATGATCCACCTCCAAACACCACGGGCGTAGATGAAGCTGTTCCAGAAACTTTTAGACGTTCATCAACTCTCAAGTTGATTTTTGGAGCATTTACAGATGATTTCTCACCTCTGGTGTGACAAATAAATTGCTCTCATTATTTCTCCATGTGTAAAATATTTATTATTCCAAGATAACTTTGTTGCCATCTTAATCCTCCCCATCTCACAGATCGCATTGATAAGAGGTTTTTAAATGATTCTTGGTAGATTTGTAGGTTTGGAAAGCCAATCCTTGTCCAAACATGGCAACCGGTCTGTTTTCTATGGCTGAACGAACAAAAGTCATTCCACTTCTCAGCAACACTCTCCCAAAGACGCAAGACAAGCAGATGTTTCTTTTCCAAAACACACCTGGACTTATCAGCCGCTTGGTCCTGATAAACCCCAGAAAAAAGCTGCTTGACAACGCTCAGATAATCTTCTGCTGTTCTGGAAAGCTTAAAACCGCTCCTTTAATCTTATTTTCTTTTCCATGTATGTTTGTGTGTAAAAACATATTTATCTGATGATGGCGGGCTTTAGTCCGGGGCAAACCTCAGCTGAGTCGCCGGGCGTCCAGGAGCAGCACAACCTTAAACCATCGCCCCTCCACCACCGTAACCAGCAGGGTTACTCTGGTCCATGGGACGTTGACCCGTACGTCTCCTGGTTTGTTCAGATGAAGTTTGGTGAACTTCAGCCCCACTTCCATGTTCTTTTTAAACGGTTTTCTCCTGAAAACTCTTCCAAACAAACCGTAGTTGTTTATCTTCTTCTAAATATGTTCTCACGCTAACATTTGAGATGCTCAGTGAGGCCTGTAGGCTCCATCTCAGATGGTTTTAAATTTCTTTGAGCATTGCATGCTCTGACCACGGGGTTCCCTCTAATGAGGACTGGCAACAGGTTTGAAGGATTCCCATTTGTAAATACAGAAATGACTAAATATATAACAACTTCTCACCGTAGAACAGTGACGTCTACATTGTTTGGAAGGGATTTTATGATCCTTCACAGACTGACGTGCAACAACAACTGGTTCTCTAAAACCACTGCTTATGTCTTTCCCTCTTGGCCTTGTGTTACACCTACTACTTGTGTTACAAACTAGACCAATAAAACTTTAAAAGTAAAAAAAAACAACAAAAAAACAAAAAAAACTGCTTTCTTAGAAGTCTGCACACCTGTTGATCATTTCATCAGCAGATGATTAACTGCACCTGATCGCAACTTACTCATTAAATACGGGGTAAACACAGGGGTCAGCATCGGGGTAAACACAGGGGCAAGCATCGGGGTAAACACAGGGGCAAGCATCGGGGTAAACACAGGGGTCAGTATGGGGGTAAACACAGGGGAAAG
>JAOWBL010001194.1:0-15816 GCA_028564865.1 Zenarchopterus dispar | reverse complement strand
CAAAATTTCATCAGGCGGAGATGTTGGCTGGTGTGGGTAGGTCTACTACTGCGTTGTTAGCAATTTTTAAGAGTGGGTGGGTTTTTCGTAGGTTTGCCATTAGTGTTTCTGTAGTTGAAGTACGACGGTGGTTTTTCAAACCATTAATTCTGGTTAAAGTCCAGGCGGAAATTATGGTTTATTTAATGTATTTATTTTTGTTTGGTTTGGTAGTGGGATTGGCAGCAGTAGCTTCTAATCCTTCGCCGTATTTTGCAGCTTTGTGTGTGATGTGTCTTCGTGATGACATGTATTACAGTGGGAGACAGACGTGATGGTAAAAGACAGACAAAGAAATAGGGGCAAACAGAATGGTGTGTGAGTGGTGTGTGTGTGCATGAGTGTGTGTAAGAGAGAAAAGGGAATGTGAGTAGTGCACACACATCCCAAACATGCGCACATACATACAAACATACAAGCATGTCCATTCAAATATAAACACATAGGCAACTAATTACATCTATATATATATATACACACACACACACACACACACACACACACACTTGACCATCTACATACATACACGGAGAAGGAGTGGTACATATACCTGCAAATAAAGCACATATTATATTAATAATAATAATGGTGACAAAAGGGACAGAACAGCAACAATAACCCTAGTGCCAGTAATAATCCTAACATCATTATTAATAGTATAATTAGTACCACCAAAAATAACAAGGGTAGTTATTGTCATCACCTGCCAACAACTCAACACCCCTCCCAGGCAGCCCTAGATCCCCCATGAGCATGTGACCCCCCGCCCCGCCTCTCATCCCAGCAGGAAGACCAGCCCAGGAGGCGCCCACATGCCTGCGGGTCTCCAGGCCCCAAACCCAAAAGGACCGCACCATCACAGACAGGGGCTGGAGATAGAACCCAGGGGCCAGGGCCATTAAAAACAAAGCTGAGCTCGGGCATCGAGCAGACCAGCTTGGCTTTCAGAAAAGACGTCCATTTACCGCAACCGGTAACCCCAACCCAGGACCCCCAAGCCCCTACGCCCAATCCACAGCACGGGGGACACCAAGACCAGCTGACCCATGAACCACCAGCCCCCGCAACAGCAGCTCACCCACCAGCTGACGGCAGACCAGAGGGAAAGAGGGGGAGCAAAGGAGGAGGCGAGGGGGAAGGAAAGGTGAACGGGAGCAACGCAACCAGCACCAAGGAGGGCCCAAGGTGTCCACCGCCCACACCCAAACACAACGGTAGCAAACAAAAACAAGAGGGGGAGGCCAACATCCTGAGGACCACACCGGGGCAGCTAAACGGCATCCCCCGCACCAGGATGCACCAGCCAGCAACAACCCAACACACCACACAGCAGCTCCCCCCAGGTCTGCGCCAAGTCCACCACTCAGGTTGTGCCAACGGCCCCACACAAGCCGTTGGTGCGTGTGTCCAAACTGCGGACACACGCACCAACAATCTAGAGCCCACAAGGCCCCAATGATGGATTACTGAAACAGAGTGAGCCAGTGTGAGATGTAAAATGATGTGAGAGGAACATGATGGCTAGCGAGTTCTGGTGTCACCAATGTTGGGATCTTCGCTGGAACACGCAGGACCTATGCTAAAGTTATTACCAGTAATTATTTGGGAAAGAAAAAAAAAGGGGAGAGAGAGAAATGAATAATAGTCCTCTAGAATTGGAATTTTAAAGGAATTTCAGGTATTTCACTGAGTGACTTATAAGTGGTTAAGGGTTAATTTTTTTTATTAAGTTCATTTCTGTCTTGTTTGTGTTTATTTCATTATAGGGTCTTTGATTTTGGACTATTTTTCTTTTTTGCTAAGGCTAATGTTACTGGTTATTTTATTTTTGTTCTGGTTTGCTTGAAATCTGGATCACAGAATTCCATGGAAACAGCTGGTACCAGATCTATTAACTTTAGGTCATTTTCACGTTACAGACGGGTAGCACATTGATCTTAAAGATTGGTTGTGAAATGGTTGTGATTTAGTTTTGAAAATTGTCCCTCAAATTATTTGACGTTGTCATGGTTACTCCTACTGGTTTTTTTAAAGCTCTTAGTTTGTTTCCACAAGCAGTGTGAACCACAGGGACAAGTTCTGGGATACAATATCTGTGCTTGTGATGTCACACACGTCTGTTCAGATTCCAAAGTTTTGTGTTTGTTACATATTGGATAACCCTCAACTTTTTCTTCCCAAATTCAGTTTGATTTGATTCAACTTGAATTTATGCACATATTATCTAGCCTATTACAGTGTAATTTGTCTCTAGGTGTTTCCTACATAAACTGAGCAAATATTAAAGACATAATGGCAAGAAGAAAAGGAAATGAAGTTGTTAAACCTCTGACCACACTGGTGTCTCAGAGTTTCACCACTGGAAGGTTTGGACTTCCTCTAGTCAACTGTAAACTGGAACTATAATTTTATAAAAAGTTATTTTATAAAATCACATATTAACGAGGTAAGATGGCATTTTGTTGGATATCATATAATTGGAGATAAGTCCTGCACTTGTGTTGACTCTGGAATTCTGTGTCATTGAAAGAATATTACTTAAATAGTTTTAAGGTGTTACTCAAGGACTTCTGATTATTTTGTGCGTGATTTTCTTTTTTTTTTTTCTTTTTTTCCTTTCTTTTATTTTGCTGTATGACTCCTTGCTTTTGGCTCTAGTTCTGAAACAGAAACAGGACTGTGATGTATTTCACTATTATTCATATTCACTGGATTTCTGTAGTTAGGGATTCTCCGGGGTTTCTCCACAGGGACTTCACCCGATAGTTTAGTGTAGTTAGTACCTCTCAAGTCTTTTACTAGTTCCTAGTCAAATTTGGATCTAGAGGTTTAGCTTGGAGGAGGCTGTAGAGGTAAATCATGTTGGTTTTTGGTTTCCTTCTTAGCTCACATCTTGTGGGCTTTTGTGGACTTCATGGCAGCATACTTTGATTCTGCAGTCTAGCAAGATTCTTTATTTTACTCAATTATTTACTCCTGATGTTACAATCACTGCATGCTCAATAAGGGCTTTTTATTTATTATTTAAAAAAAAAAAAGTGGGGAACTGTCATGGAAAAATTAGTCTGGGCCACTCTGACCTATGTCATGAGTGCAGTTTACTGCACGTCTCTGTCTCTGTCCTTGGTTTGGTACCTTGGCACCTGTTGTTTTGCATAGCAAGATTGTTATGATGGTTGGCATGAAGCTTCTGCATCTGTTTAAATCTCTGTGTGTTCTGATCAACTTTGTCACTTCTGCATTGTAACTTGAGATGTATGGTTTGACCCTTTTGCATGCAAAAGCTAATTAAATAATTCACTTATTGATTCTGTTCTCTTTTGGTTGTTGTTTTAATTTGCTAGCATTCACTTAAGCGGACCAGCAGTCCGCTGAAGAGTGTTGCGTTCAGTGTTTAAGTTTGTGTGGGATTTGTGGCTAGCCTCTAACAGAGCTACTGGATATGTTTCCTTCCCATCCCGGCGTTTACACCGCTATGTACCTGTTTAAAGATCAGCGCGAGTGTGGTGAAGTCTGCTTCACACTCTCACTCCTGTGTGGTAAGCAGCGGAGCAATCATGGCACAGGTAGTAAGAAATCACGCCAACTTTCACACTTTCCCTCTGTCTACTGTCACACGTGCATTCTTGTGTTATCTTTATCTTTTGTTTCTCTATGGGAAAATGGCACAAGCACCAGAACAAAAAAAAAAAATTATGAAGGTCCAGGTTCTGAAGAGGCTGGGACCTAAATGTGTGTGGAAGGGTCTGGTGGCCCGTATCATCAAAGCCATAAGGCCCCAGCTTTCCTTTGTTCTTAAACACGCGGTGGACTCTCGTCCGCCATCTTCAAACATGCGAGAGTATGTCATTACATGACGTCATCCGCCATTTTGAAACACGCGAGACTAGTCACCACGTGACTTCGTCCACCATTTTGAATCACGAGACTTTGTCAACATGATTTGGTCCACCATCTTGTTTGTTTACATCACGGCCATCTTGCCACACACACACGTATATAGATTGACATTTCTGATGTATGTTTAATTAGTCGTTTGCTTATGTGTAGTTTAGGTATCAGAACTTTATTTCAGGTGTTGTTGATTACAACTATTGACACTTGTGCTAATAGATTCTGGTTCATTTCAAAGACAGAAGTTGTCTGTGCTTATTTTACACATATTTGAAACATTTGCTGGTTGAAAAGGTCTGTGCTCGGACTTCACTGTTACTCTACAGCACCACCTGTCGTAATAGGCTGACCCATAGAATAACTATTGTGAGACTGACAGTGCTGTTTAGTTATTAATTCCTGATATTCAGGTGGTGCCCCGTTTTGATTTATTCATTTTGATTTATTCATTTACGTTATTAAATACTGTCATCAGACAATTAGTAATAACTTCTTAACAACTAAACTAACACCCCCTTCTTTTGCACAACATTAATGTCAGTCTTATTGGTTAAATACATTGATATTCAGATTGTGAATGTATGGCACTGACAAATATACTTCAGCACTTTAATGCATGTTTTTGTGATATTGATACTGCAGCAGTGACACATTTCTGCTAATATTATCCAACCCTAAATTTAAAAGCACATAAGGTTCTGTTTGTGCACGGATTATGCAGATTAAAGTGATAAACTGTAAACCATAAAATATAAGCTTAAACTAACCAATAATGTTTCTTCATTGCTCAGCCTTAAAAACTTTTTTTGAGAATGTGAAATGAAGTCTGTAATACATAAATGGATGTATATTAACGACTGAAGAGAAAAAAATGTCCTATCTTGGGTTCATGCTAAAATCAAAATGAATCCAAGTATCATTTGACTTTTTGGTTCCCTTTGGTAGTTTCCTGCTCATTCCAGGTTTTTCCGAGATGAGGTTGTATGTTTTTCATATTTCGGCAAATTTAAGAAAAAAAAAAATCTTAAAGATACCTCTCTTTGATGGGGTCTGAGCACTTTTCCTAAAACTGGATCCACAACAACATGAATTGGAAGCTTCTCTCTGGACAAAAGAAGGGAAGAGTTTTAATCGAGAACAGTCCACTGACTTTCAACATAATTAAAGAGATATAAAACACATACACAACTGAGGTGTGTAGGTGTAAGTGTAACCCAAGGGTTTCAGTTGGAAGTGGGACTGCATCCAGCACTGGCCCTTATTGTTGCAATGGTGATGGATAGATTGGCAATTTAGGTTAGCCAGGACTGTCTATGGCAGGGGTGTCCAATTCCAGTCCTTGAGGGCTGTTTTAGATAGATCTTTCCCTCAAACACACCTGACTGGATCATCAATAACCCACTAATTTTAGCCAGGTAGGTTGAAGCAGGTTCTAAAACATGCAGGACGGTGTCCCTCAAGGACCAGAATCGTATATCCCTGCTCTAAGAATCATGATGTTTGCGACAACACTGTTATCTGCAGTGAACGCAAGAAGTAGGGATACAATGATCTGTCTTTTTCTAGTCTCAGTACCCATAGCTAGGGTTTGTGTACTGATCAATATACAATATTAGTTTGCCACTGCTGAATTATTAAGTTTTGCATCTCACCATGTAGAACATAAAGAAATCATATTTTGTTTCAACCTTTTTATTCTAAGCTAAATAATAATTTCTTGAGTCACAATTTAACAAATGAACAAAGACAAAGATTCAATGAACTGTTATTTATTTTTGACATATAAAGAAAAGACTGTGTACGAGCTGCCATAAACGCAGACCTCTGCAGGAGCTCCTTCACTGCTCACAGCTTTAGTCATCTACAATGACTCTATTTCTCATTTTAATGACTCCGTAAGAATGTGTGTCATCAACCTACTTGTCAGCTTTGACCAGCTCGTGAGCACTTAGAGCTGGAGGCTCATAAAGCACCAGAGCATCTTCTGCAAAGGGATCATGAAGCGCTTTCCTCACTCCAGCCCGTTTCAGGCCAAGCACCCTGATTCCCAGTGGTCCTGTGAGCGATACAACAACAGGGCGGTCAGGTCGGCTTTCACCAACAAGCCAAGAGCTTACCGCAGTGACCAGGAATTACCTGAGTAATTTGGAAGAGGGACTTTGAAAGGCCTGGAGAGAATACTTCGGATAAATGCCTCCTGTGAAGAAGATTTTCTGCAAGTGATCTGACTCATTTGCAGTGAAACCACTATTGTGAGAAAACCTGGACAGATGTGGTGCAGCTCACATGTTTGCCAGCATCCACACATGGGGGATGGATGTTCAGCTGAGTTGGAGGCTTTCTGAATGAAGAAGTGTGGCTTTCCTTGATCTCATCAGCTTTTCTTCTCTTCTCCTGAGCAAAACACAAACTTATTTTTATTCCCAAACATCCCTCACTGTCACAAGGAAATACAGCAAAGGAAGGAGATGACTTATGTGGAAACAAAAGAAAAATGCCCTTTTATCAGCTATTCTTGTCTGAAAGCTGAAGACTAGGAGGCTGCTGCACTTTCTCAGTGCTCCTCAGAAAGCAAGCAGACCAAAACGTGACTTGTTTTCCTTCTTCCTAGACCTTTAAAAAACCAAGAAAACAAGTCCAGTTTCCCTCCTTTGAAACTTTGAGTCAGATCAGGCTTAATTCCAGTAAAATCAGAAAACAAATAAAAACAAAACAGTTTCAACAAAACAAAAAACTTTCTGAGAGCAGGACGTGCAGGAGTAAGGTGTGGTTGAAACCTGCAGCGATCATGACCCCATTCCAGTGTTGGTTGCCTGACAACAATCCTGCTGATCACATCAAATGGAGAAAGAAGAGGTAACACAGGCTCCCAGGTAAAACCATGTCTCCATCCATCTCTTAACTCCCAACTATCCAGGTTTGGGTCATGGGGCAGCCTAACCAGAGATGTCCAGACCTCCCTCTTTGAAGCCATTTCCTTTAGCTCCTCTAGGAGGAAATCAAAGTGTTCTCAGGCCAGCTGAGAAATGCAGTGTCTCAAGTGTGTCCTGGGTCTGCCTGGGAGCGTCTGCTTGGCTGGACATGGCTGAAACACCTCCATAGTTCATCCGGTTAGCAGGAATCAGTGAACCACATGAACACCTAAACTGGCTTCTCTGAGAGTGGGGGAGCAGGAACTTTACTCTGAGTCTCTCTTGGATGATAGAACTTTGTGGCCTCTCTGGACAAACCCTCTGTGACATAAACTGCAGGTTTTCTGAAGACTGACTGAGTGGCCTGCTGTCTACTAGGTTCAGTTCAGAGTATGTTGCTCTAGTAAATAATGTACCCTGCACTTTTGAAACTCTAAACTCAGACTTAATGCTCACTCTTGAGTTTACTTAACCAGGTAAGCAGCAAAACCTACTATCTGAAATATAACCTGCTTAAATATAAACACCAGCATTCTAACTTTGAGGTTCAAACCAAAAAGAAAAACAAACCTAAAAAAGTTTCTGTACCAACCATGAGAGTCTGGATCCAGACGTGCAGTTCTTCTACTGAATAATCTGTCTATTATTAATATTATAATGTTATTATATTATTAATATTAATATTATAATATTTATATTTTGGGAGGAGTGGTAGACTAGTAGTTACAGAGGTGGGCTTGGGCATGGAGGACCCAGATTCAGTTCCCCAGGTTGGTAATAGAGGTGAACCGCTTTGGACCCCTGAGCAAGGCCCTTAACCCCCAACTGCTCCTGGGATGCTGGAGCACCCCACTGCTCCTAGTGTAACTACTGATGGGTTAAAAACAGACGACAAATTTCTATGGGTCTAGTGAGTGGGTCTAGTGAGATATATACTGACAAATAAAGATTATAACAATACCTAAACATCCGATTCTTCTACTGACCACTAGGGTCTGGATCCAACAGTGAATCAATCTTCATTGACCTCCATGTTAAAATACTGAACTTCAGAGCAGAAATCAACATATTTACAGTTTTGTACAAAAAACAAAACAACTTATTTTACATCTGTGACAACTGACCTCAATCAAGAGAGTTAAATCAAGAGATTTACATTTAATTAGGGGTGTGGTCTTTTGATTGGCAGGTGGAACAACCGGCTTCACAGTTCTGTTTGTTTCGTTCATGTACAACAGGTGCTTCATGAGGAAAAATAGGTGTTCTTTAGAACAGTGGTTTTCAAAGTGGGGGTCGCAGCCCCCTGGGTGGCCATCAGGGGGTACTAGGGGGCCTCAGAAAATTAGTGGGAAGCTAGGCAAAAAAAAAATTTGCAGCAATGTGTGTTCAGTGTGAATATACAGTGCTGAAAAGATGTTTGTTAATAATTTTCTTCTTAAACAAATGATGTAATTATTGAATAGTGAAAAAAAGCAAGAAAATACATTCTAAAAATGTATGTTTCTTTGCTTTATTTTGTAGAATTGTCTGTGGGTTTGGGGGTCCCTGGCCAGAAACTAATGCTGTTTGGGGGGCCTTGGTATGAAAAGATTTGGGAACCCCTGCTTTAGAAAACTTGTGGATGACATCACAAGAGGTTTGTCCAGTTTTTCTTTTACAGCCTACTGTTAAATCATCCATCCATCCATCTTTTTCGGCTTATCCGTGGTCAGGTCGTGGGGGCAGTAGCCTAAGCAGGGAGACCAAGACTCCCCTCTCCCCAGTCACTTCGTCCAACTCTTTTGGGGGGATCCCGAGGCATTCCCAGGCCAGCCAAGAGACATAGTTTCTCCAACGTGTCCTGGGTCTTCCCTGGGGTCTGCTCGCAGTGGGAGGCCAGGAAAACCTCACTAGGGAGGCGTCCAGGAGGCATCCTCACCAGATGCTCAAGCCACCTCAACTGGCTCCTCTCAATAAGGAGGAGCGGCAGCTTTACTTTATGCCGAAACAACAGACTGATAAAGAGTCCTCATTGCTGCGGACGCTGCACTGATCCACCTCTTGATAGCTCACTCCCTTCTTCCCTCAGTCGTGAATGAGACCCCAAGATACTTGAACTCCTCCACTTGGGATAGTATCTGATCCCCAACCCGGAGAAGACACTCCAGTCTTTTCTGACTAAGGACCGTGGTCTCGGATTTAAAGGTGCTGATTCTCATCCCAACTGCTTCACATTTGGCTGCGAACCGTTCCAGTGAGTCTCGAAGGTTGTGCCCCAATGAAGCCAATAGAACCACATCATGTGCAATAAGACTCAGGTCTTATTGCACATGATGTGGTTCTGAGGTTACCAAGCCAGACCACCTCCGCCCCTTTGCTGTACCTAGAAATTCTGTCTGTAAAAGTAAAGAACAGAATTGGTGACAAAGGGTACCCTTGGTGGAGTGCAACCACCACAGGAAACGAGTCCAACTTACAGCCAAGAATGTGGATCAAACTCTGACACTGGGTGTAGAGGGACCCGAGAGCCCGTTATAAGGGATTCCATACTTCCAGAGAACCCCCAACAGGAGTGCTGAGGGACACGGTCAAAAGCCTTCTCCAAGTCCACAAAACACATGTAAATTCCCATGCTACTTCCAGGACCCTGCTGAGGGTGTAGAGCTGGTCCAACGTTCCACGGTCAGGACGAAAACCACAGTTCCTCTTGAATCCGAGATTCGAATATTCGACAGACCCTCCTCTCCAGTACCCCTGAATAGACCTTACCAGGGAGATAGCACACCCTTCTGTCCACCTTTTTAAAGAGGGGGACCACCACCTGGGTCAACCAATCCAGGGGCACTGTCACTGGATGGCTACGGAATGTTGCACAAGCATGACATCCAAGACAGCCCCACAACATCTCTCTTATCTACAATATCCAGAGCCCAAAGGAACTCAGGGTGGATGTCATCCACCCCTGGTGCCCCGTTACTCATGAGTTTCTCAACCAACTACCTCGGTGACCTCAGTCCCAGAGACAGATGAGCTCACCTCCAATTTCAAAGGCTCTGCTTCCTCATGGGAAGGAGTATCGATAGGATTGAGGATGTCTTCAAAGTATTCCCTCCACCAACTCAACCTCCCAAATCGAGGTCTGCAGGGCACCATCCCCACCACACACCGTGTTAAATCAGGTAAACCCAAATACAAGGATGATTGAAACTACGTTCAAATATGTCAAAACTGCTAAAACCAGAACCAGAAGTTAAAACCAGGTTCTGAGATACTTACAGGTTCACTGGTCCACTCTCCTCTCTGCTTCCGTTTGGCTACCTGGCTGGGCGCAAGACTCCTTCTCTGACATCACAACAGGCGGGATCAGAATCAATTGTAACACAGTAAAGAGGGAAAAAAAACTCCACAAGAAGGAAAATTTCCGTTTGCTTACCATCGTCCTGTAACAAACCTCCGTGCGGAAGTGTCATTAACCTGCTAATAAGAGTTAAAAACCAATAACTTAAATGTTTTAACTATCGCTTCTCTGAAAAAGCTCCTTTAACAACAGTCAGGCTGTAACAAAAGCCAGACATCAAGACACTAAATCACGAGTCACTTCAGGTTCATTCCAAGATTATATACAACAACGTGATTTTAGTACAAAGAACTGAAATTAAATTCGCGCTAAACGTTTCACAACAACACTATGGAAACCCTGAAGGGTCCTTTTCGTCTTCTCCCTCTACTTTACTTTACTTTCTAACAGCAATGGGCGAACAGCTCTACGGCGCCTCACCGCCGCCTACAGGTCGGATGTGTTGAGCCACAAGTAAGACTGTGTTCCAATCTGGTTCCTCCTCTTACTGTATGTAGCTACCTCATCTTGTAAAATTACATAAAAAACAGCAAATTTCTGGATGAGGAAAAGGTTATGTTTTCCTCTCACTTTTAGAACCAGCTTCTATCGGTCGCCAAGCGCCAACCGTCTTACTTCGATAATGAATTTCTTGGGATTAAGATTTTCTGCAGTTCTTCAGGTGACCACTAGAAACTGTAAAGGTGAGTCAATCTCCATTAACCTCCATGCTAAAATCTACAACTCTACAGCAGAAAGACACATTTACAGCCTGGTTTAAAACAAACAAAAAAACACAAAAAACAAAAAACAAAACAGTTTTGATCTCAATCATTTGATTTCACATCCATGACAACCCTGAGCAAGGTGATTTTTTTTGTACTATGCCAGGAGTATTTATATCAAGCAATAAATTAATTTCTAATATGATTGATTGTAAGTCAGCTCAGCCAAACGCTAGCCATTATTATTTCCTCATCCAGAATCATCACGCTACCAGGTTTAGCAAAGCAACCAGCAGACTGATCTAGTATCTTCAGTGAGGCTGGGATGAAACCAGATGAGAGCCCCAGATCTAACGTGTGAATTTTGAGGTGGTTAGCCTCTTTCACAAACTAAATGAGTTTAAAAGAATCCAGTGGCTCAATAGCCTCTATATATCTGCATCTTACTCAACCGAACGCTGAAAGCCAAGGTAATTTTTTTTTAAACATATTTCATCCATCTTCTTCCTTAAGGGCAGTACCCTCAGCAAGGAAGACCAGACTTCCCTCTCCCTGCCAACTTTGTCCAGTTCATTTTGTGGTATCCCAAGGTGTTTCCAGGACACTAAACATGCTTCATATACTCAAAAATGTTGGACCTGAAATTTAAAAAAAAACTCAAGATTTCAAAAGCATATGAATACAGCAGTTATCTCACTTCTACTAAACCCAACAAGGACCTAACACTGTCATTAAATTATTGTCAATCTCTCTTATTAATGTAGATTTAAAAATCATGAGCAAAGCTTTAGCTCACAGGATTGAAGAAGGATTACCTAACATAATCCATCCAGACCAAACTGGTTTTATTAAAGGAAGACAAGCATCATGTAACACACACAGGCTATTTAATTTAATTCATTACTCTTCTTTACAAAAGGAAGATACTATCATAGACACTTTAGATGCAGAAAAAGCTTTTGATAGAGTCAGTTGGAATTTTGTCTTCATGACATTGCAAAAGTTTGGGTTTGGGGAATCCTTTATAAAGTGGATTAAGATCCTATACAATAGTCCTTTAGCCACAGTAACCACAAATGGAATTACATCACAAAGCTTTACATTGCACAGGGGAACCAGGCAAGGATGCCCACTCTACCTTCTCTATTCGTTATATTTATTGAACCCTTAACGGTAGCTGTCTGTCAGAACCTCCACATCACAGGAATCCAAACCTCTCAAGCGCACCATAAGATCAGCTTATACGCAAATTATATTTTACTATTTTTACAAAAACCCAAATCATCCCTACAATGAGTAGTAAAACTAATAAATTTGTACTTGAAAATTGCTGGTTACTCAATAAATTGGAACAAGTCCTCCATTCTCCCATTGCACAAAACTAAATGGAATGAGGCAGCCCACACATCAGCCATCTCTCTATGCACAAATCACATCACATATTTAGGCATCAATGGTTCCTCCAGGCTGTCAGAGCTGATTGGATTCAACTTTACCCCACTTTTACAAACGGTAGGTAATAATCTTCAACATTCTGGTTCAAATTTACCTCTGTCTATCATGGGCAGAATAGCAATAATTAAAATGGTCGCTAAAATAAACTATTTGTTCTCAATGCCCCCAACGCAGCCTTCTCACGCCTGGTTCAAATCTTTAGATTCAGTTATTGCAGATTAATTATTACAATTATTATATTTATGTATATAAGTATTTATACATACAAATATATATATATACATGCATATTATTATTATATTAATATATTATTCCACCCAGGTGCAAGACTGAACGACTCAGACGCTGCTTCATACCCACTGCCATCAGACTTTATAACAGTTTGACTTAAACTCTCTCTATTTTTTCATCCACTCCATTGCTGTGTGCATGTATATATTTGTATTTTTATGCCTTATTTATTGCATTATTGTTCTTTTTTTTCATTGTTTGCTACTGCATTATTGTTTTTTCTTCTTTTTTCATTGTTTGCTGTTGTGACACTGGAATTTTCCCCTAGGGGATCAATAAAGTATATCTTATCTTATCTTATCTTATCTTGACTATAATGAAAAGCATTTCCAAATATATAATTCCAACCTACACTATATGGCCAAAAGTATTCGCTCACCTGCCTTGACTCACATATGAACTTAAGTGACATCCCATTCCTAATCCATCGGGTTCAATATAACGTTGGTCTACCCTTTGCAGCTATAACAGCTTCAACTCTTCAGGGAAAAATGTCCACAAGGTTTAGGAGTGTGTTTATGGGAATTTATGACCATTCTTGCAGAAGCGCATTTGTGAGGTCACACACTGACGTTGGAGAAGAAGGCCTGGCTCTCAGGTCCACTTTAATTCATCCCAAAGGTGTTCTATCGGGTTGAGGTCAGGACTCTGTGCAGGCCAGTCAAGTTCATCCACACCAGACTCTGTCATCCATGTCTTTATGGACCTTGCTTTGTGCACTGGTACACAGTCATGTTGGAAGAGGAAGAGCCCCGCTCCAAACTGTTCCCACAAAGTTAGGAGCATGGAATTGTCCAAAATGTCTTGGTATGCTGAAGCATTCAGAGTTCCTTTCACTGGAACTAAGGGACCAAGCCCAGCTCCTGAAAAACAACCCCACACCATAATCCCCCCTCCACCAACTTTACACTTGGCACAATGCAGTCAGACAAGTACTGCTCCTCTGTCAACCAAATCCAGACTCGTACATCAGACTGCCAGATGGAGAAGCACAATTCGTCACTCCAAAGAACGCATCTCCACTGCTCTAGAGTCCAGTGGCAGCACACTTTACAGCACTGCATCAGACGCTTTGCTTTCCACTTTGTGATGTATGGCTTGGATGCAGCTGCTCGACCATGGAAACCCATTCCATGAAGCTCTCTGCGCACTGTTCTTGAGCTAATCTGAAGGCCACATGAAGTTTGGAGGTCTGTAGCGACTGACTGTGCAGAAAGTTGGCGACCTCTTTGCACTATGCGCCTCAGCATCTGCTGACCCCACTCCGTCAGTTTAAGTGGCTTACCACTTTGTGGCTGAGTTGCTGTCATTCCCAAACACTTCCATGTTCTTATAATACAGTTAACTGTGGAATAATTAGGAGTGAGGAAATTTCACGACTGGATTTGTTGCACAGGTGGCACCCTATCACAGTTCCACGCTGGAATTCACGGAGCTCCTGAGAGTGACCCGTTCTTTCACAAATAGTTGTAAAAACGGTCTGCATGCCTAGGTGCTTGATTTTATACACCTGTGGCCATGGAAGTGATTGGAACACCTGATTCCGATTATTTGGATGGGTGAGCGAATACTTTTGGCAATATAGTGTATTTCATTGCAATTCTGGCAGCAACTATTAAAGTACCAAGTCTGACTAAGTTTGAGTTTACATGAAACAGAAAAACATATTTCTGAAGAAAAGCTCTTTTGATTAGAATTCCTGAGGAGGAGGGTTCAGGAGGTTTACAAGTAATTAGTTTTAACAGTTTGAGTGAAAAAAAAATGAAGTGGTTGAATTAATTTTTGTAGTCCCTTGTTTCATTGCTCAAATCACTTTTTCTTCTCTAAATTTGGTTGCATAAAGTTTCTACAGTGTTGTGATTCTGCCTCAAATTTTTTGTTTTTCACAATGTAACTATACAACACACTAGTCTGGAAGTTTAAATATTTTACTGTTAAAAATAAATAGCCTTCCAATAAGTTGCGGATGGATAAAGGTTTATGGTTAGTGATGAATAGAAGGAATCTAATGTCATCAAATGCATTCTTTAAGAAATGTAATTAATTAAAAGATCAAAGCGAGATTGATAAAAATTTCTGAAGTCATCATTTGCTTTGTTGATGCTTCTTAAACTTTAAGTCAAATCCAAATATAAATAGTATCCATTAAAAAACAGAAAAAAAGGAATAATTATGTTAAACTGACTATGCCCCTCAAAAACACAGGAGTTTATTTTAAGAATTCTCAACTAGTTGCTGCGAGCGTAGAGACAGAGAGAGAGGGGACACAGGACAGCGCCAGACGGAGGAGAAGGATTCCCCGTGGGACCCCTACAGGCAAAAGCTGAAAGCAGAAAAGGATTTAATTCCGTTAACGCGTGGGAGTGACTTATAGGCTTTTGCTATATGCCTTTTATCGTGAAGGATCCTGACCGGAAGTTGCCTTCGTGTTGTTTTCCTGAGTAAACCTGGTGGGTGTGGAGGGAAAAAAGCTGGTGTCCTCGCTGTACAGTAGCCGACGCCACCACGATGTCCAGGTTCAGGCGGCCGGACAACGATGACACTCTGGCGGGCTTTCGGACGAAACCTCAGGGACCGGCTGTTCCGTATGGTCTGCTAAAAGCAGCGAGGAAGAGCGGTCAGCTAAACCTGTCCGGGCGAGGGCTGACAGAAGGTAAATTCATGTCGGACAGTTGGACATCAATTTGGGCTTGTTTCTGACCAAGTTCAGTGTCTGGACTTTAATGTCAGCAGCCCTGAAACGTTCACGGCAGGGGAAAATATTTCGACAACAGTTGTTGCGAGGGTGGAGGCACGAGAATCGTTTACTCGTCTGACTGAAAATTTCCACCGTTTTAAAGTTTAGAGCGTTAGTAGTCCGAGGACACCAGACTCACTGTTCCACTACAAAGCTAAGATCTCCGTAAACGACCAAAAAAAGCCGTTACAGTTTTTGTTCTGTGCCTGTACTTGTCATTACGGTCATTTCAAGAGTCGCTTTCAAAACAAAAGCAAACTTCCTCGAGATGATAATTCATAGCTATAGAAAAGAAATTAGAGATTGGTATATCTATCTATCTATATACATATATAATATATAAATATATGTATACATATGTGTGTGTATGCACACACACACACACACACATATATATATATATATATATATATATATATATATATATATATATATATATATATATAT
>JAOWBL010001193.1:0-15819 GCA_028564865.1 Zenarchopterus dispar | reverse complement strand
GTATGTATATTTGTGTGTGTAAGAAACAGTTCCAAGCTCACATTATTTTAATAAAACTATTTTTTAATTCCCCAAATTTCATCGAGAAAATGCACATAATTGTGTAAAATCCTTTTTTGAATGAACTAATGTCACCTCCGTAACTAGAAGTCAGGCTTTGCCTTAGAATCACACCGTTGCACAAAGCCACTACTAGTGAGCCACTGCTGACTTGAGTTATTGTACAGAAAACACAGACCTGGCATGAAAAAGGGCCCTTCTATGATGTAAGCGTATGTCATTCCTTCTTTAACTCACATGAATATTTACAGCACAAACACATACTCTATTCGCTGGTCCTAGACGTGAATCATATTTCACGCACCAGCAGTCAATGCTTTAAAGTCTGCCTCATGCTATGAAGAATTTATGAAATTACCACTCTTTAGCACCAAATAAGCATCTTGCTTGACATCTTGACCTTGACACTGAGGCTTGCTCTCTGGCTAGCACGTAAATTATAACATGATTTGCAAAGTACAGCGTACTGACGGAGATGGAGAAATGAGGAGGCAGAGAGAGCGCTGGCAAGACCGTCTGTTTGGAGGACAGTTGTGACAGCAGCTGCACCACTGAAAGGACTTCAGGAGAGATAAGGAAGACGGGGATGAGAACCAGCCAGGAGAGGCATGTTCACAGCTTTTTCTATGCCCTAGAGAGGGACTGTTTGAAGGGGAGAGCAATCATCTATACATATTACAAATTTTCTTATTGTGTTTAGGACCAAAAGCCAAACTGAGGTCCACACATAAAAAGACATGCATTGCTGAATCACATCAGCCGCAAATATCTGGGTTGTATATTTACTACTTTGGTTCTATTCTTTCCCAAAGTTTCTTTAGAAATTTTTCCTCTACTTTCCATGCTTCATAACCACACTCACGCAGGCAGTTTGTTCTGCATCTGCAGTGACTATACCCCAGCTTCCTGTGCTGTATGAATTGCATGGAGACAGGATGGCAAAACCCATTTGGTTTGCCGTTGTTATGTCTATGTTCCGCATTTGAAGATATGTAACAGTGGTGCAACAGAGGTGCAACAGAGTTCTGTGTGAAATTACTCTCCAGAGAGATGTACGCAGGGGCGAGATGATAACTCCAAACTCGGTGAAGAGTATGAAATCAATCGGCACATCACAGGGAAAGGTGGAGATGACCTGTTGTCAGATGGAGAGAAAGATGTTTCCACAAACACCAGCAGCGACTGTGAAACTGACCCCAGCACTGCTGTGTGAGTCCTACTGGAACAGGTGAAACAACCAGGTAGGAATATATTCATTTATGCTAGCATTTATTCAGCGCTGACTGAATAAAGTGACCCGAGGCACAGGGGCTTGTTCTTCATCTTCACAGTCCATAGATGGGAAGGAAGCCTACGCTGATTGTGGAACATCTTAATGCTTTTTGAAAGTGCACACTGGAGAGGCATTGATGCGCCTTCATGGGATCACTGTTAATCCACATCTGGAGAGTGGTGGTGGAAAAACAAGTGATCTTCTGTGCATCTTTACTGCAATCTCTCTGTGAAAGTAAACCAACCAGTTTCATTACTTGTGTAGGTCACTTGTGTATGTCAATATTTTTGTGTAATATATTCCTCCAATTTGATGAACATTAGCACAGAATTAGATTTCAGGGACTCATGAGGCAATCATGAAGTTCTCTACAGACATTTATGTTGCCCAAGAATGAAGCTTAATTATTTGTTAATCCACTGAAACTTAATCATTGCTCATAAACAGTAAGAAATTAGTATGATTAGGTATGTGAGTATACGGACCATTAATGCACAGAGGACTTCACAAAGTCTACATTACTGCATAGATTACAGCATTTGCAATCTAAGTTTGAGGCTTTGATATGAACTAAATGCATTTTGGGATAATAATCACAAACATACAGAGAATATAGTCATAAAATGCAACACAAACTTTATCCTTTAGTACCTTAATAGTGAAAAATAGCAAACTGTGGTCATACATATTCATGCAATAACTTATTATACAACTGAATAATTCACAGATATCTTCTTTTTCGGTTTTTGAAGCTGCTTGTCTTGGAAAAAACTGCTCAGCCAGTCATTAGAAAAAGAAACTACTCATTAAGAAAGTACACGCTTTAATAGTGGTGTGGTCCTCAATGCTGCCACCTCAAAGTGAGAAGATTCTGTTTGAATTTTGGCTGTGGTTTGTCTGTGTTCAGTTTGCATGCCTGCATAGGCTTTCTACGGGTAATTCAGCTTCCTCCGACAGTCCAAAAACATTTGTGTACACTTGGTGAATTTAACTTGTACAGTTAGTACAAGCTGCATGGTTGTTTGACTTGTTTTTTCTCTCTGTGTGGGCTCTCCCTTTGACAGCTTAGAAAGACCCACTGAGACTGAATTTTGTTAAGCGTGTATAAAAAATGAGTCAATGAATGAATAAATGAATGAACCAAAGTCAAAATGCAGAAGCAGTGTGTAGTAAAACTAATTAAACTCTTACTGCTTCTGCTGGGAATTTAAAAAGTAAGCAGCAGACAGGTGCTGTTAACCAAATACACCTCATGAATTGATAATCATTGGGTCTAAGAAACCTCTATAAAAGCACACATTTTATACAGCTTCTTTGGCAGTAGCTTTCAGATTGTCAATAGAAATCCAGGGATGATCTCCAAGAAGCAACTGTTGCTGTCTGTCAATCTATGATGGGTTATCACACTGTCTCCAAAGAATTTTAAGTCCACCATTCTGACAAAGATTATTCACAAATGGGAAAACACTGAAGACAGCTACCAGTCTTATCACAGTAGACATCAGAATAAAGTCCACAGAAAGAGAGTTTCACGTAAACAAAATACCAACAAACATTAAACTGCAGCAAGACTGTATAGAAAAGTCAGAATAAAACACAACACTTAACGATGTGAGACTGATAATGTCATAGAGAAATAATTACTTACAAATATTGATACTAGAGGAGGTGTATTCAATTGTTAACACACTGATTTGTTTCTTTTAATATGTTTGTTGTAGATAAATTGTATTATGGAGTAATATAAAATATAAAACAGTTTTTTTTTCACACTTGAAAAGAGCTGTGTTCTGTTTTTCCAGGATGATATGCAGTCTTCATCAGCAAAAACAAAATACCTGCAAGCAGGATTCATTTCATAAAGCTGTTTGATAACATTCTTTCATGTTCAATCTGTAATTGATCTTTGCTCATTATATTTGAGAAAAGCTTTGCAGAAATCTGGCATTTCTCCATCTTTTTTCTTTGCAACTTTTTTTTTTCAAATGCCACTGCACAGCAGGTGTGGGAATTAGGGAGGGGAGAAAGAAGTGGTACTCCGAACATCAAATCATTGACAGAGGAGAATCTTTAAGGCAAGAGATTCAGGATGAAATTTAAAAATGAAATCGACCCAGTTGAGTGCCTTGAGATGACCACGTTCTTCATCTTCAGGTAAATATGAACAGAAAGTGTGGTTCTTTCAGAACAGAGAGAGAGAGAGAGAAGGTTTAACTGCACCACAAAGAAAACTGAAAACTGCCCTTCCATTTAAGCTCGAGGTCACATATTGCTGAATCTGCCAAGACGGTATGGTGGGTAAACTGGATTTGTCTTTGCATGCAAAGACAAGCTTGTTAGCTCTCTGGCCAGACAGAATGCAAAGACTTAACTGTTTGCCTGAGATGCTTTCATGTGTCCTCTTCCATCTGTTTGAAACTAATTGCTGATGGGTTTAAAATGGGAAAAGGCTTTTCCCTGGATAAGTTTGAGGTAATTATGTCCAACTCCAACGCCGAGTGGCAAAGTAACAGATTGTTTGATTTAATCTAATCCACACTTTTACCTTTGATTGCACTTACCATATTCAGTGTACAGTTCAAACCTTAATTTTCCCTTGTTAGTTTATTATTTTAGATATGAGGCATACTGAATATGAAACTCCCAGACAGACAGGCAAACAGATCCCAGTCTAAAGATAAATAATGAATATATTTAAAACACACACACACACACACACACACACACACACACACAAACAAGTAAAAGCAGCACAGGAAAAACTTTTTCCTTCATATCTGAGCTAATGACAGCAGTGCTGTGGCGTGTGACATACTTTATTGGTTATATTGTGCTGCTGATTGCAGCACTGATTCCTCCAGTAGGTTGAATTGCTGTTTAAATGAGCTCTATGTTGACAGAATTACACAAAGACGCACGTCATGCAACATTATAGAAATGATTGTTATCACAGCTTTTTCTTCTGTGGTTTTATTAGCTCACTGACAAGAAGGTGAGATGAATACTCACTGATTTGTTATATTAATCATATTAATACAGAAAACACATGGAAAAAAATCTCCATTATTCTCTGGACTGGAAGAAACTAAATAGCTAGAAGTTCTCTTGGTTTAAAGTCTTGCATTTGTCTCTCACCTCCACCAGTAGTGTATCTGCAGAAATCTACTTAAGACAGTCCTAACGATATCTTAATTGAGCCAGAGTTGTAACATTATAACAATCCTTTCAACTGAAATGAAAATAAAAACTAAAGATGTTTTATAAAACAAAAACTTAAACTGCAAAATTAACTGAAACAAAATTGCTGGTAAAATTACATTTGTTTTCAGTTTTGTTTGTCACTTAATTTTTCTAATTACCAATTTTAAAAAATCTAATTACTCAAAAGACATAACAAATAATGTTTGTACTCTATGGCATAGTTGATAAGATTCTTTCATTCTATTTTTTTTGTCAATATCTTTAAGTTAATACCTCTAAAACTAAAACTAAGATTAAAATGAAACTATAAACTAAAACAAACCAGTTTTCATTAGTAAAACTAAAACTAAAACTATTGGTTTGTTTGTTAAACTAACTAAAAGTAAACTAAAATATTCAAATAACTTGACAAAAAAAACTGAAAAAATTGAGAACTATTATACCGCTGAATTGACAAAGAATACATTTTATATAATTTAAACAAATAAGCACCACCTCTACTTAAAGTAACGTAGTAAAAAGCTCATGCTGATTACACATGACCTCTTTGAGAGCAGGGATGTTCTTAATGTTTTCTTTAACAGGATCTGGTACTTCAAATGATTAAAGATAACCTTAATAACATTGCCACACTAAAGACTAGACCCATCAACTTGCTTTTGTTTGATTATATAGGTCTTCACCTTCCTACACCTCTTCCCACTACACTAATAAAAGTCATTAAGGCTTTTTTGTTTGTTTGTTTGTTTGTTTTTTTCCTTTGAATAAAGTTTGGAGCATGACTATTCTGGCCTCCGGGTTGTGTCACTAAAAAGAAGTGAATGAAACTAAAAAACAGCAGCACTATGAAAAAGAACATGGCACAAAAATAGATTGTAGATCATAGAAGAAAGATTCACATTGGTGAAGGCTTCACACTTGTAAGTAAATAATCTGTTTTCTGTTCTGAGGTCTTAGTATTTATCGAGGGCACTGAGTGAACGATTTCAAGGGCACTGCTATTAAATATTTTAGTTTCCTTCAAGCAGCAGATACTACGAATTTTGCAATTCACGGTTTGCAATCCACTTTATAAAAGATTCCCTTTAATGCTACAAATTTTTTACATTTCTCACCATTACAATTTTGATTTTATTTTGGTTAGAATTAGGCAATGAAACTGGCTAAGTTACTTGGCTTGTTTACAAAAATATGACAATTTGGCTCATAATACTGTGAGTTCTTGGCTGAAAGAAATTTAGACTGAAAATATCTGTGGTTTCTAGAGATGTAAAATAAAATTATGTTACTCTTCCAACTTGGCTGCTGGACGGAAAGTAAGACTTGGATGGAAGCGCACAGTAAGACTCGACAGAGGTGGAAGCCATCCAAGAACATTGTCATCCAGTCAGCTACTGCCCCTCCAATCACAAAGCTGTGGGTCTCAAATGAGTAAAACAACTCATCTTTGCGAGAACAAGCAGTGGGCAGCACAGGCTGCTCCCCAATGTTGGGACTGTACAGAAACAAGAGGCCGTTGCCCATCTGTTGAAATGCCTAACATCTGTTTTGGTCAAGGCAACAGCTTGATGGTTGTCTAAAACCAGATTAAACTCAAATGTTCATGGCTTCATTGTCTCCCAAATGCACTTTTTGGACAGGTGGTATAGTTTTACCACCACAACAAATCATCTGTCAATCACATGAAATATCTCATCATCATTTGCTGCATTAAACATGTTTTTTTTTGTCTTCATTTTATGGATAGGCTTGCTCTACAACAGGTTCATGTTAGAAATGACTGTATTACTGCTTGACCTCAGGCAGACACGACAGCTAATACTAAGAAAGATATCACAGCTGCTACAATATAAATGTATTACACTGAGTCCACTTGGTAATGGTTTTCTTCACTGAAAACTATACATTTGTCATGCTTTAACACAACCATTCCACAAAATCATCACAAAGGCAGTTGTAAATTCTTATCCAACTTTATACACTGCCATTTATCTCCACGAGGGGCATTTGCCCTTTAACGCTTCCTTTCTATAATTAACTGCAATGGATCCACATCTCCAGCTAAATTTTTTATCTGGTAGTTAAGGTCATGTTGAAGCCAGGTATAAAGCGTAAGGTGAGAAAATGTTATAATCTATGCCTGCAATTACCAAATCCAGGCAGCTGAAGAAAAAATAATGAAGAGAAGGTACTACGGGCACAGATCTCTGTGGATTTGTCACATCACAAACACATGACAGATGTACAAATCAAACTTGACGGCACTGAACTACAAAGACCAATATATTCCACCAGCGTTACTGCCAGTAAAACTGAAGAGTGTAAACTCAAATGCCAACAGTTACTGTTTTACAGCACATGATGTAGATTTTTATTTCGGAAAAAAAAGTACAAGAGAGGAAAACAACTCATAAAGGGAGTTGAAGTGTTTGAATTTATATCTACTACATACTCTTGCTCACATATATTAAGGATGTATAAACAGCAGTACACATTAGCCAATTTGATTTGAAGGATGGTGTTTCTTTGGCATTACAGAGCTGTATTTTTTTCATTTATTTTCTTCTTCCCCCCAGATTTGAAGCACATCTTCATGTAATGTAGACTGACAGGGTTTTGGAATAATCATATTGCTCCAAACTTTCTCCAATTCTTCCCTTAGATTTAAAATTATACAAGCACATTCACCACATTCAAACAAGATATTACAGTGAAAAACAGATTTCAAAAAATGTTCTCATTCTCATATGGATGATCTTTGCTCAAAGACAGTGAATCTATGTGGGGTCTGTGTATCATCATTGACCAGGAAGTAAAACTTCTCATGATTCAGGTCAGTCTGCAAATCTTTAATTCTAAGGTTGGGAAGAAGTCTGCAGAAGCTTTACTCAATCAAAAGTTATAAAACAAAGTGTACAAAGTCTCTCACAGGTTCTTTACAATTGTCCCCTATGAATCTTACTGTTTTCCAATGAAAAAAAGAAACTCACAGAACTCAGTAATACTAAGGGTTTCTTTTGAATAATTTATTGCAAGGACTAATTATTCTGCAGATATGTTTCAAGTTTAATACTCTGCCTCAGATTCCAGTTACTAATAAATGCTATGCAATGAGTTTGCAAAAATACAGTCTTTTCCTGAATTATGCATTCTTCATTTAAAATGTTTTTAAGTAAATTAGAAGCACTAATTCACTCTTTTTGGTAAAGTTCAGGTGAAACAGTACAGCCTCTGAAATATACTTGAAGTATAAAAGTAAAACATTATCATTTAAAGAAAAATGTCACTATTTTTTAAAGTTTTACGTAGAGAGGTAATTGATTCTTACATAATAATAATACTAGAGAATCATTTTTACAACTAATAAATTCAGATATTTCACTGCAGCAAAACTTGCTCTTATGACTTTGCTTTACCTACAGTTTTCTGGTTTACGCTCCTTGTCGCTAACTAATCTTTTTGTTACAGACATTATTTGTTTCTTTAAATATAACTTGGAAATGGGAAGCTGGACTTAAGATCATTTTGGCCTTTTAATGTGCAGCACACAAACAGAAGCATTGCTGCTTGTTTGTTTTGTTTTTTGTTTTTGTTTTATTTTTTTTTTTATTTTTTGCTTTGCTACTATTAACAGTAAATTTAGTTTGTAGTTTTATAATTTATTCAAGAAAAAACAAAAACATAAGCCAGTTATGCTCTATCAGGGCTTAGTCAAATCTTTTGTTATATCAGGAAAAATAAAAAGGAAAAGATTGTATGCTAATTAAAAAAAGTAATTTCCCAGGGAATGATAACATGCAGAAAGTGAAGTTGGGAAACTAAGCGTTAGCTATTTAATGAGCAGATACTGTTTGAAGTTAATCACATAATGTACATTTATTGTGAATGTTATTTTTTAAATTCCTTTTTAGTTTCCCTTTTTTTATTTTTATTTTTTAGATTTAGGCCATTTTCAAAACCTCATACTGTACTACTAGTGCACACTGATTTTGCCAAAAAGTGGGATATAGTATGCACTGTGCTAGCTGTACATTTCGTGATATGTCAGAAGTACCAGGATGCTTTCCCACTTCCATTCTAGTGTGCAACTTACCAATATAACTTGCATGCTATGTCCTATAATATAATGCGCCACTGTCAAGGGAGCTGGTTTAGTAGTGAGTCATTGTTTTGTAACTGCTTCTGGTCATGCTCCTGTAATGGTTCCCTGTTGTCTTGTCTAAGCTGCAGAAAAGCTGTGCTTTCCTATTGCTGTCTTCCTGTCACCTACCTGATTTTTTATTTTTTTTGCCCTTGCACTTTTAGTTTTTGGTTTTTGAGTATCGTGCTTCGACCAGCGTTGTAATAAAGAGACATGTTTTATTACTCCTGTCTCCTGGCCTCCAACCTTGACAGCAGAATTCAGTTGTTCTTTTTGTCACTTATATGGTGTTTCAAAGTTTAAAAAGAAGTCTTTGATCATTTCCATCAAGTAGATGAAAAAATAAAAGAACCATCCTATGAAAATATAAAAAGTAGAAATGACAAATATCTATATTAAAAATCTAGCTGATAAAATGAGGTAAGGTTTTCAGGAAAAAAAAAAGTGAATTTGTATTCAAGAACAGAAAGTATTTGTTCTACATTACTTCTAAATTCTGCATATTGAGTGGATGGATGTCAGTTTAGACTCACCTGCTTGTTATTACAACATTGCTTTACTTGGCTTCATGTTCTTTTCATGCGCAGGTAAGGAGGACAGTATTTGTTACATCTGAGCAGGAAGATTTCCCTGTCCATTTATTATATCCATCTCCACTGTGGGGATAAATGATCACCCAGAAACCCTCAGAAGCTGTGATCTGTATTAGCATAAGGAGTGTGGACCAGGCAGGAGTCCCCTTGCCCAGGGGCGTATTGGTCTTCTCAACTGCTGTCTCCTCTGACTTCAGATACACATCCTCAGGGAACCTATGTACTGAGTGTTTTCATACATGTAGCCTCTCAACTTCAAAATTGTCATGTGCTCTCTTCTTTTTTCATAGTCCTTCTCTTTCTTGTCTTTCTACTGATCTCTCATTTCCTTTTCTTAGTTCAACACGTGCCACTTTCATCTTTGTACAAAAGTTTATCTTTTTTGTGTTTTGTCATTTCCTTTCCCACTTCCCTTGACATTTTGTATTGCACTGGATTTAACTGTTTAGCTAGATATGAATAGGGTCCTATGAAGAGCAATTCTGCTTGTCATTTGTTTGTATCAAACAAATCTTTTTCACTCTGAAGCTGTGTGTTTGTAGTTGAGGCTTGAGTATTAATGACTCTTGTGTTCTTTTTGATCGGACCCAATAGCCACGGTTCCGCCACCATGCTGTAAAGCAGAAGATGATGTGAAAAAAGATGCAGAAAGGGTGTTCAAAGAGTTAGAAGGGGAAGTAATAGATGAGAAGTTAGAATGGGCAGAAGGCCAAGGGAGGCTGGAGGGAATCCATGAATAATCTGAAATGACACCACACAAGGAAGATCAGAAGTATCCTGCTGTCACAGAAGCTACATGGAATGTCAACTGAGTAAAACATTAAATATGCATTTTTAATTCAGGCATTTATTCTGTTGTAATGAAAAACCAGGACACTCCACGGGGAATTCATACAGGGAGCTTTATCATTTCAAAAACCACTCTGCATGGCTGTAAATAAAATTTGTGCTTTGTATTTTTGTATTACATTGACTGAGTGGCTCTGGGCAGCTGGCACCTTTGAAATACTGTATTTAGGGATGCAGCATTTAAGGAGAGCTGTACAGTACTTCAGCCTCAGCGGTCTGCAGGGAACAACATGATTTGAAGTGTTTGTGGCATCGAGGCTTCACACAGTCCCTCTGTAAGAGTGCTATTTGATTGGCAGTGTTTCTGCATGTGACAGTGTTTATATGCGTTTGGGAGCTTCAGACTGCTCTGTATTTGGTGCCACAACTGATGACAGAAGTCCTCACCGCATAATGTGTTATTCACTGTCACTCATTGGGACCTTCACAGCCATCACAACCAATTAATGTCTAATCATATAGCCAAGAAGTGGGTAGAAATGTCTCAGTGTGGTTTGATTTCAAGGTCAAAATTAACATGAGCAAACGAATCAACTCACAAAGTTTATTATGGTGACTGATCAAACCACAGTGGAAAACAGAGAAACCACAGCTGGATCAAAATAAAACAAGAAAGTAGGAGTTACCTGTTTGTGGTACAGTGCAAATGTTAAAACTACTAGATATAATACTTACTGCTCCCATGGTACTCTGTCATCCTCGATACTAATGTGGCACACAGTTAGTATCGAGTAGTAGAAATCAAGTTCACATGAACACAAGTGCCATCTAAGTTAAGACGTGCATTCATGCAGATGTTAAAACGTGCATTCAGTTAAAGTGAATACGTGTGTGTTTGTGTTACTTGCATCATGCACAAGAATTAAGTATATCGCATTCATTGGGGTTTCTTTCATATGCTTAATTGTTTTTTAGCTTCTAATGCAAACAAACAAAAAAAAATCAAAACAAAAAAGGAGCATAGTGACTTCTGCAGAAAAGTCTATTTTTAATTGTCATCATTGCCTTCTGTTGATGCAATTGTTCAGTTTCCTGATCTAGTTACAGTCAAGCTTTGCTGAAGCAGCAACCACATCTGTATAAAGAGATGTATTGTCTTTCCTCAGATCATTATTCAGTGCTTTTTGAGGTCTTTGTTAGACAGCCCAGAAGTGGAGTACTTTAAAGAATATGATCCAACACTGTCCCATATAAAGATCATGGAATATCTGTGCTACTGCTTTAGGAAGGTTTCTTCAAGACACAGTCAGCAAGTAAAAAAGTTCAGTTAAATTCACCCTCCAAAGGTCCAGCTACTCCCTTTCATCCACAGAGATAGTAGCCAATACCAAAATTGGAATGAATTTGATTTAATGTGATTAAAATCAGATTTGAACTGGAGTGGGCTTTTTTTTTTCTTTTTCTTTTTTTTTGGACTATCATTAAAATTTATTTTCATTTCCTTGTAAAATACCTTGAGATGACCTTTGTTGTGAAGTGGCACAGATATAAATAAACTAAATTGATTTATTTTATAACAGAATCAAGCCATGTTTTCAATTTCTATTGCCATCCACAAGTGAGAACAAAAAATAAAACTGATAAATGTCTAGTAGCAGAAATATAAAAAAGCTAAAAGACAGTGGAAAACGTGTCAAATGGGTTTCATATTTCTGCCCTCTGGAAATGGAGTCTCAGGCGTGGGGAAGTGAAAGCATTTTCCACCTGTTCTTCCACAAAGGCATTGGAATCAAGACTGTCTAGAGAGTTCAATCTCAGTTATCGAGGTTTTGCATGTGAATCAATCAGAATATTCTGAGATATTGATCGTATGCATTATCACTTAGTCACACGAGCAGTGGTTACATCACATCATTCTATATAAGCTACTTTAAAAAGACAAAACAATCACAAAATACATACTTACTGTGTAGTTTTTCAGCTTTTGTACTAAAACCAAAACTGTTGTCCTTTTTGTCCTGAGAGTGGGTTGGAGATAAATAAGCTGTTTGATTATCTTAGATTTTATTATGACATGTTCCTAACTTTAAATCCAAGTTGCCTCAAAATTCATTTCACTTGACAAATATTAACCCAAATACAGATTTAGCTTCACAAAAGAATTTATATAGAAACAATTGTAAAATCAGAATACTCACCTGCCCGATAATTGTTGATACACTGCGGCTCTTTTTCATTGACACAACACTTTTGAAAAACAGCGAACAAGGGATAGTTTAATTGAAGAGCTCTGCTGTTTGGGCTTATCTGCAAAGTGCTTTTTAATATGGGCTGCTGTGTTAAAAATACACAAGCAAATAGAAAATAACAAATATATATTTAACATACAAAATTTCATGATTGCAATTGACAAGTTAACTGTGGTGTACTTTATAGGAAAATGTATAGGGAGGTCTTTCTGGGATCAGAAAAAGTACAACAGTTTTATTTAAACCAATACAATTGCTTTTTCTATACAACTGAGCTATCCTGGGCTGAAACTTACATGTGCTAATCGTGCCCTGGCCTCAATTCACACATAGAAAAATCATTAAAGTTTCCACTAGTGAACTGATAGCCCTACTGTGGTGCCACTCTGACCTGCCCATAATGTTGCATTGTAGTGGAAAGGCCACACCGCCCATTTGGTGAAATGACCATGGTGTGTGAGTAAAGAATGATGAATAAAAGTATCTTTTGGCTGAATGAACTGAAGCGAATCCCTTTCTAAAACGATCCATTCACAGCTCAGCTGAGCTCAGTAGTGACTGAGTCAACAAGCAGAGACGGCATGAGACTGAATGATTGTGACTGTTTCTTTGGAAACAAATGGCAAGTAAATCAGTAGCCTTGTGTCCCATGAACTAAAGGTGAAAGTAGATGGGGAAAAGGACTTCACACATGTTTGGTGTTACAAAGTCACAAAAACAAGATGCCCACCTCCTAGTTCCCCGCAGTTTAATCAATTAACACAAAATTAAGTAGGGTGGCCCATAATGTAGGGAATCAAAGACTCTAGTTGGTGCAGCTGCAACTGCATCAAGATCAGTGTTCCCAGCATAGAACTGAATAGTAGTGAAAAGTGAACATGAGTTTTGAATGACAGTCAGAAGCTTAAACTGCCAGAATGAGCCTCAACAAGTCCAGGACTAGTTAAAAAGACGTAAAAATAATTTTAAACCAGTGTTCATCTCCCATATTCAGTAAGGAATCTATGTAAAGTTGAGATTTTTAAGAAGATTTTGTCTGGTAAATGTATCAAAGCAACAGCACAATGGAAGCTGAGAATCATGATCTGAATCATGAATCACAAATGAGCTGAATCATGAATCACTCAGCCACATGTTTCAGTTCCCTTAGCCTAATCAGAGCTTTGATCAAGTGCTGAAAGATCTTAAAAAAAAAAAAAAAAAAAAAAAAAACAGTTAATCCTAGTGACTCAGTACACACACACACACAAAAAAATGGCCACAATCATTAGCCACAAGCAATGGGAGCAACTGACTAAATGCCCAGAGGTGATGTTAATCTAAAACTGAATCTGCTGTATCTATAACAAATGTGAACAGTTATAGTTACAGTTATGAGTCATGCTTGTCATTAAAAAAAAAAATAATAATAAGAAGAAGAGCCACAAAATAAGCCAGAGAGATATTGAATGGTAAAACCCTCATTCTACCTTGACCCCCTCCAGCACCATTTAGCCCTGCTTGCCTGCTCAAAACAGTCACTAGATTTGGCTAGATAGTGGGAAAGCAGCTGCCATGGATTGAAAGTGAATGACTATTACTTGCCAGTACTGCTACTGCTTACTTTATAATCTAACATTTTTCATTTAGAAAAAAAAATCTTTTTATTTTCATTTCTGTAAGTCAGAAATAGTAACATGCTAATTATGCACTTGCATTGTTTACCGGTCTGCGGTCTGTGATGGGAAATGTAATATATTTGTCATCATCAAATTTCACAATGATTTATCAAAAGCCATTGTGCAGCACATTTCTGACTTTGTGTGAGATCTTTGATCAAAATTCAAAAGCAAGTCCGTTGTTACTATCCATTTCCATCAGAAAAGCTGTTATATGTCATTATAGTAAAGTCAGGCTGTTGTGTGGCTACTTTTTCCTGCATCAGACTAATTTGTCAGCTCAAAGGTGAAAACAAGGACATATTACTGTGAGGAGTGCAGTAGTTTTTATTGTATTTTGTTATTTCTGTGTGTTAAAGTTTACACACTGTAGTGGTGCTGGGCTTAATAATCTGTCATTATTCAATAAAGCAGAACAGTCTGAAACAAGATACAGTCAAGCATCCCTCACAGCCAATAAATATCTTTTTTTTTTTTTCATTTTTTCCTCTTGAGGCTCATATAAGATTGTAACAAGTGAAAATTCAGTTGGTTCTCAAAGAGAAGTAATGTTATTTGCAATTTAGCCTAATAATGCTTGGGGGTGTATAACTTTATCTGGGTTACTATTGACAAAGCTGTCAACTAGCTAATCCCCTGTGCCTGTATTGTTTTGAGTTGGTTTGGATGGTGAATTGATGTAGAGGACACATATGAGACACATCCATATGGATTGGCTGCATTTATGCTTTGTGCTCTCTACCTAAGATGTCTTATAAACTATTGGTTTTGCAGCTTCCAGTAAAAAAGATTACCCACAGGGAGTGTACACCAAACAAGCTGCCAAACATACACAAATAAATGTGACAAGTGGTAACACAATTTGCAAAAACAGTGCCTGCGTGGAATTGTCTTCCCAGTGCAGGTAAGAGATTGCAATGAGTAAAAGTAAAAGCAACCAAGAACAGACGAGAAAATAATTATGACAAGCGTTTGTTTCCTGTTCTTTCTGGGACAAATGCAGTATCCATCCAAGATAAAATTGACATGTTATATTAAATGGTTTGGTCATATGCCCATTTGTTGCTTTGAGAGAAACAGGAGGATGAAAAGGATTCATTTACTTCCTCCTTACTGACTGCTCTTGAGGCTCAGTGACCCTTTGTGCATCACAATGATACTACTGCTCAGTTTTACTCTCTATCATGAAGCCTTTGACTTACCCTGACCGCTGATTCTGCAAAGTGTCTATTATCAGGTCATCAACTTTGTAGTTTCTCACCAAGCTACTCATGCATTATTTATCTGTGCAATCTGACATGAAAGATGTAGATTTGAATCCTGTTTCAGCAAATCTGTAAACTGTCCTAATAACCCCTGAAAGGCTCTCTCGAAGTATGTAACAACAGTATCTTCTGTGAACAACAGGGACACTTTCTTAAGCCATTCAAACTGGAAACTCACTTGAACTGTCGATCCACATTCAAATATTTGGTGATGAATTGTGGGGAATGACCCAAAGAATGAGACTGTGCACACAAGCTGACAAAGTTACAGTTCTCCTAAGGGTGGCTGGGCTAACCCTTTGGGAATGGATAAAAATCTTAGTATTTTGTTATGCTCCACACTGAAAATAGTCAGATTAAGTGGTTTGCACATCCAGTTAGAATGCCTTCTAGGGGAGGTGCTTTGAACATGTCAATTTAGACTGAGCTCTTGGGGCAGACTCAGGGGTTGTTTGAACGATTTTGTGTGACTTGCCTTAGGAATGCCTTCATGTTTCTCCAGTAGAGCTGGAAAAGGTTTATATATATATATATATATATATATATATATATATATATATATATATATATATATATATATATATATATAT
>JAOWBL010001192.1:0-15820 GCA_028564865.1 Zenarchopterus dispar | reverse complement strand
AAGCAGAGGACAAGTTTCAGTGCATTTCCTAAGATATGTACTGACAATATATGGATTATCCTTATTATCCTTATTCTCCTCCCACCTTGGCCTGAGTACACCCATGGTTTCACGAAACCCTCCAGCCTCAAGGATCTTTTCAACATTAACAGTTATTTCTTTGAGCTGCCTCAGGTCATTGTGGGATGTCAGAATATTTTCCACATATGCATCCTCCTCCAGAACACGCCATTCTTCCTTCAGGTGGCAGAATTTTGGCAAACTGGCAGTCTCTCGCATAGCAACTTGAGCGATACAGACAGCTGGCTTATCACCGATGTTCACTCTTGTAATGGCGTACTCATTTGTGTCTTCATCTTCAGAATCCCGCCAGAGGAAACAATGTAGGTGCACCTCACAGTCTTCTAGCCAGACTGAATTGTACATCTTTTTAATATCTCCCACTGCAGCGAAAACACCTTTCCGAAACTGCAGGAGGACAGCATGGATGTTAGTCAAGACATCTGGGCCTTTGATAAGATCATTCAAGCTTTGACCCCTGAACTTCTGGCTACTTTCCAGACAAGACAGATTGGTGTGGTAACTGAGTGGGAGTTTTGTGCTATAAGATAGCTAATATTGAAATGTTGCCTCAACAGCCCTCTTATTATTTGGCAACGTGGCAGGGTCCTCCATCCAAGGATACCTCGAGTCCCAATGTGGCTCTTTGCAATGGGTGATCTCCAGCTACATATGTCGGACCACTCTGCACTTGTAGTGTGCCCTTGATGCAGTCCTGGATGCATAAGCTGTAACGGTCCCATCCTCCGGTAGATCAGGGTGAGAGCCTCCCACTGTCTTTCCAAAGGGGCCATCCCATAAGACGAGGTCTCCCACAGAGAGCACTTTTTGGGGCACAAGCCATCCCTCCTTGTGACTGATTAGGAGCTTAATTTCCCGGGGTCTGACCAGCTCCTGCAGCGGTACATCAGGAAAAATCTTCTGCAGTCTCTTTGGCGATACATGACAATGAACCTCTGCAATACTGTTAAGACCATAACACACCAGTTGATGGAACTTCAGCATTCATAGCACTCTTGGTATTGAGACAGAAGTAATAATGGTGGGTGGAGCTCTGATTATCTCTACACCCCTTGTTCTTACACAGATAAGTGGTCTTGCATTACCCACCATCATCATGGATCTCCAAGCATCTCCAGCAAGCGCCAAGCTTTTTTTGCCGCATCCCATTTCTCCACTGGTTTCAAAGCTCTGAACTTTTTGCAGCGGTGCAATCTTCTCCTGTGGCCACCCTCCCCACAAACAACACAGTATCTGGTGGCTTATTGATTTAGTAGCCTTCGTACGGGCATGCTTTGGCTCCTTCTTGCTGGAGTCCCTGGAATCCTCATCCCTCAACTGTTCTAGCTGCTTGTAAATTTCTTCTTGGCTTCTCAGGAATGCAAGCAACTTTTCAAATCCGTCCTTTGGTTCAGCCTCTCTCCCCTCCACACCATAAACCAGCCACTACTTCAAACCCTCTGGCAGCTTACTCTCCAGTGACTTGGTAACGAGGGGATTTTTCAGGGTGGCAACATTTCCTAGATCCTCCGGGTCATGAAGTGCCTTTCCCACCACTTGTATTAGATCTACAACTTTTCTTGGGTGGTGGCCCCTGACATCTGGCAAGGCCTGCAGCTTCTCAATAATCTCCAGGGCAATGGCAACTATATTTCTGAAATGATTTTCTAAAACACGGAAAATCTCATCTGCTGTTCCATGAGTGGAAAGGCGGAGGTCTCAGACAACTTTATCTTTTAGACCATCCAAGAGCTGAAATTTCTTCACTTCACCGATAGGTTCTTCTTGTCTTTGCAACACCTCCCAATCTTTCCTCCAGCGATGAAAGTTTCTTCTGTTGCCATTGAACCTTGGGAGAGCCATAGGTCTGCGCTTAATAGCAAGTGCGCTCTGGCCATGGGTTGTGCCAATGGCTGTTACTGGTTGCCTTTCCTGCTCCACTTTAGCTTGGATGAGAGAACCTTTTCCTGAAACCAATCTCGGCAAGCAAACCTCCAACTCATGCATCCGGTACATCAGATCCCTTTGCTCTATAGCTGGGGCCCACCAGTTCCAGTGGTTATTAGCTTCCTTAGCAGCCTTAACCAGTCCTTTCTAATAGTTAAGCATAAAGCCGTAAGTCTCTAAGCTTACCCCAGGCTGGAGAGCTGAAAGACATTTACACTCTGCTTCAGCAACTTCAAGGGCCAAGGAAAGTTCAGGGTTGGTGGATCCTGATGGACCACAACAGCTTCCTATGCCATCCACTCAGCTCAGTGCCAACCTGAATTAGGAGTGAGGTACCATTTTAAAGTCACTGAAACTGCACTGCACTGATTACAGGGAAATGGGGTCCACCTGGTGCCCAGCTCAGCATGTTGAGAGGCATGGCCATGGGCAATTTGCCACAACAAACAATACAACAAGACAGTATCATGAGTAACACAAGACCTAAGAAAAAAAGAAATCAGTCCCAGTTTTGTCAGCCAGGCACACCATCCTCTGGATGTTAGCCAGGCCCAAGGATCCCATGAGCTTCCAGCGTTCTCAGCCTATCATTGCTGTAAGAGGTCCTGCAGATGTTCATGAAGCACTGTCATGTTGGAGCGACCGTCCAATAGGTGGCTTTCTGTGACCTTCACTGCGGTGTGTGAATGTGATGATGAGCATCTGGGATTTCCAGTGCTTCATCCAGAGTTCCTTCACCAGGGTCCAGTCAGCAGGCTGCAAAGGATGTAGGGGGGGCTCTGCTGGTCTTGGCAGTGCCACCTTTATTGCAGTCTGCACCTGTGATTAAACTTTTGGACAAATTTTGACAGTAGACAATCATTTCCCTATCAAACATGTCAGTGGAGAGAGCTCTCCACTTTTGGAGTTGAATTCTAGTCATGGGCGGTTGTCCAAACAGAGTCTCAAAAGGAGTCAAGTTAGTTCTAGTCGATTTACGCATGCTTAGACACATCAGGACTAATGGCAACACCTTTGTCCATGGGGCCCAGTTTCTTCACATCATTTAGCCAATTTGTTTTTCAATGAACCATTTTTCTCTTTCTGTTGTTCCTCCTGCCGCAGGATGGTAGGAACAGTGAGTTTTGAGCTGAAATCCAAGTCTCTCACTCACCTCTGTAAGAGCTTTGTTCACGGGATGGGTATCTTTATCACTGGAAATCCTTCCCGGAATTTCCATCTTGGAATGATATCCATCAGCAGGGCCTTAGCCACTGCACTGCCGTCAGCAGCATGGGATTTCCATAAGGCCTTTTCATGTTGAGTGACAAAAGACTGAACAGCAGACAGACAGAGATCTGGCGTGTGTGTGTGTCTGTGTGCGCGCTGACAGAACACATTTAAAATAGGTTTTCAATCAGATTTGAGAAATTTTTTCTTTCTGTAAGGCTCCAAAATCATGGACGACAACAAAGGCATACCTGGAGTCCCTGTAGATAGTCACAGTTTTGTCAGTTGCAAGCTTCAGTAAATGCAACAAGTTCTGCAGTCTGGGCAGAGAAATAAGTTGGCAAAGAGCCAGAAGAAAGAACAGAATGTTGAAAACACTGCAAATCCTACACCGTTCTTCCCAGATGGATCACATGAGGAAAGCCATCCACAAAAAGAACAAGATCAGGATTAGGGAGAGGTGTGTCAGTGAGGTCCAAACGAGGAGTACGCACCTGTAAAAGAACCTGACCACAAGAATAAGGCTCACCATCATCCTCTGTAGGGAGTAGAGTGGCTGGGTTGAGAGGCGTACATCTTTGAACAGTGATATTAGGCATGTCCAACAGGACAGACGAGTACCTCAGCCACCTGGCTGCAGATAAGTGAGATGTCTTTTGTTCTAAAAGAATGATTGAGACAGACTGGGGGACCATCACAGTCAAGGAAGAATACCCTATCATGTCCCCAGAAGCCAAAAATGCAGCAGCAATGGCTCAAACAAAGCTTAGAAGACTAATAGCGCAAAAGCCTGTCATCACGGTGTTGTAAGAGAACAGATGACATGAACCTTTGCTTGTCATGAACCATTTGAACAAAAGGTTTTGTAGAATGAGGTAAAGCCAAAGCTAGAGCAAGAGAGTATGTTTGAAGGAGACAAAAGCTTCTTCTGCTTCTGGTGTCCAAGAAACCTTGTCATGAGCAGTGAGAACATGCCCATGAATCAGTTGGCTTTATGACCTTTGTCACAAAGATGAGTGAGGAGTCTGATGGTGTCATCCTGACACTCAATATTGGACAGGCTACACAATAACAAATCATCTACATGCTGTAGTAAAACTGTCCCCTGGGACAGAACCAGATCAGGTGCAGTCCCAGAGGGCTGCATTGTAGATGGTTGCAGACTCACAGTAGCCTTGAGATAGCCATGTAAAGGTGTAGGGTAAAGGCATTTGACAGTTGATTGAACAAACTATTGCATCATAAAACCCTGTTTATGATGGTAAATGCTGATGGTAAATGCTCTTAAAGGCCTCAGTGGATCAATAAACTCTGCAACCTCACACATCTTCACTTCATCAGGTGTTGTCATGTCAGACCTGCTCTTCCAAGGTGAAAACATCTAGCGACCAAATATGGTCATCCTGTTCATATCAGAAATTTATTTGTGATATATCACATAGCAACAAAGTGTTTCTGATTGTCAAAATAATATTTTTACATCTAAATATTATTTGTCTGCTATAATTTGAAACCTGGATAAGTTCAGCTACTACTTTTAACATAAACTAATTTGGCATTTTCTGTATGCAAAGACACATTTGACTTTTGCGGAGTATTAAAGCCACCTAGAGAAAAATAAATTTGAAAATGCAAGAATAAAATAACTTCATGAGATAAACATAATACAGAAAAATCAAACATTCAGGACAATGGTTCTGAAAAAAGTGTTTGCTACGAGTCATCCTGAAATCCTCAGTGAAGTGGTGCTGAGCCATTAAAAAGCAAAACTTAACAACTCAAAATACTATTTAGCAAAGTGTCATTAATCAACATCCGCCACTTCCAACACATAAATATGTACTCAAATAATGTAATATTTGGCCATCCTAATTTTTTTTTCCATCTCTGATTGAATTTTGAACTAGATTTAAAATTCACTAACAGATGCAGAAGCTACCTGTGGACACCATCAGATAATCATGCAACCAGTCACTTGTTGATCAAATCTGTTTTTAATCTACAGATCCACTGTGATTTCTCCTGTACTTTCTGCACCACTAGAAATGGCTGTAAACTTTTCTTATGCAACTCTTCACTATTTTAACATTTTTTCTTATAAAATTATGACTTAAATCTCATAATACTACAACTAAGCCCTTTTTTTTTTTTTGTAAATTTCAGATTAAAATGATTTCAACAATATTTTCTCATTCAACTATTGATTTGCACAATATCATGACCTCTCTTCCTGAAAGTTGCGATTCCATTATCGTGACTAATCTTCTTTTTTATGAAATTTTGAGAAAACAAACATTTTCCAACAGGGAGAATAGAACATATCCTCCTCAGAGGTACGCTTCCAATCAATTGCTCCTTGCCCTTTGCAAACAAACCTCCCATCCAATGCCACTCTATTTTAGATGACTTGGATAGAGAAATGTGGGGAAGGTTATAGGAGTGAAACAGATATTTCTGCTTCGGTGTTGGTAAGACGGACAAAGCACAAAAACTTTCATTCCAGAACATCTGCACCACATTCAATTTCTCATACTCTTGTTTGTTTTAAAAAAAAAAAACTCTTCATATTCTCAATCTTGGTCACCTTTACTAAAGACAGATGTGCAGTGTAAACCCCCTTCCTTCATATAGTCTGAACTTGGTTGTGCATGACACAAGTCCATCCAATATCCGGAAGTGGGACCAACTCCAATCTTCCACTGGTATGAATATGATGGTGTGGTGGGACTATACTTCAACATGGTATTTTCATAATCACCTTTTTCAGGATTTGATAAGGTCTTAATTATATGATGACCTTCAGCACCTGATGTAATTGTCAGCCCTAATATACACATTAGGTCCCTTCCCAGAAGATTTATGGGACACCAATTTGACAGGAGAAAGCTGTTTAAATCTTCCCGTCCCTGGAGAGAAACAGGGAAGTGGTACAGTAAAATTCTCTTTGTTGGTGACCAGATGCAGAGATGGAGGTGATTGAGCATCCTCCCATGGTGGGAGAAGGATCAAACACTGAGGATTGTAACACATCATGAGTGCCACCAGAATCAACCATGTACAAATTTACTTGTACAAATCATGTACAAATTTATCATTGATCGTTAAACTGAATATGGGAAAAAGTTTAAAGGCAACATCTATCAGAAGTGCATATGTCTGTGGGGGGAGAGAAGTATGTGTGTTTTTCTTCATTTGTGTTTCTGTTTGTGGTGTCTCACTTCCCTGTTTGCACGTTGATGGAAGAGTGGGAATAAATGCAATAAATGCTAGCCTGGAAGTCCTCTCCTCCCCCGCACACCATCAGTCCACCTGACCTCTGCCTGATAAACCATGTGGCGAGACATGACGGTCTTCTCACCAGTGTCCAGTATGACCACAATGACAGTAATCAGTCTCCGATGTGTTCTCGTACTCTCCATCTGTATCCTTGACCATGGGCCCGTTGCTGGTTTATCACACCAGAAAACAGAGTGAGAGTAGCCTTACGCATTTCAGAGTCTCTCTTGGATGCTGACTTCTGTTTTCTTATCATTCAGAACATCTTGGGCGTGAAGGCATGTCTGCAAAGTTCATCCAGACAGACATGTTTCATGTCCACCCATGATTGTAGAACATAACAATTTTTCTCAATCTTCCACTTTTGGTGTGGAGTGGAGAGAAGTCTTCTCCCTCTGCTCCTCCTGGAGAAGAGGTGGAATCAGTCTGGGATGGGTGGTCATCTGTCTGGAGGGGCTTGAGCAGGAGGTCTGGAGACCTGAGGTGGCAGTAGTGGAGGAGACGAGTCCAGGTCCATATCCACTCAAACGTGGTCAAAGCCTGTGGGGCTGGAGCATAAGGAGAAAGGAGTGAAACATCACAAAATTTCTTTGTCCAGGACGCATTGTCTGTTCGTCCCATTACATCTCCACTAAGGTCTCGCCACCTCCCACTCCCAGGTTTCCTAAACATGCTTTTCATTCCCTACTTTCTGCTTCTGTCTCTCAAATAGATTGACGCTTTCTGTGTTTTTTAGAAAGGAAAAATTCGGAAGAGTCAGTTTGAATCAGTTATCAAAATATCATAAATTTATACTTTTGGAGCATGTGGAGATAAAATGGTGAGCTGTCAGCAGTGCAGTCCTTTAGTGAAAACTACATTGTAATGCGGGCGTATGATGAAAAAAGTTTGTTAGACTGGTTGAATTTTTTTTGAAAAGTACTTTGACTAGTGAAGAAGACAAAAGAGCTACAAATGCTGCAGATTTTCACCAAGAAAGCTCACCCTTTTGGTTACCCTGCTGCAGCTTGCCCACCATCCTCCAATTACCACTAAGAATACTGGTATAACTGACTTCTCACTCAAAATCTGATCAACAGACCAGGATTTGGTGCTTCTTTTCTAACTTGTCAATGAAGATGATTAACCATTAATTGCCTAACCATTAACAGCGAAGTATGGATAATCATTTGATTTGGTTTTAGATTAGAATATGGACCCCGAGTGTGGTAAAATCTCCTTTCTGTGAGAACTTTTATGGCCTGTGTATTTAAAGTGTCCAGGGATGTTTGAGTGACGCTACTGTTGTGTGATTTTTGTTCCTTTTTCACCTGTTTGTAGGAGGCGGACACTGATGACAACCAGGGAACACTGGGCTTTGAGGAGTTCTGTTCCTTCTACAAGATGATGTCAACACGCAGAGATCTTTACCTCCTTATGCTCACCTATAGCAACCATAAAGACCACCTTGATACGGATGACCTCACTCGCTTCCTGGAAACTGAGCAGAAGGTACATACTTTGTCATGGACTGACAGTAAACAAAGTTGCAATTTCCCTTATTCTGAGTTTTAGAGAGATTTCATTATGAAAAATGAAATCTGACAACTTTTCATGCTTCATTACCTCCCCACTGAATGTCACATCTGTACTTGGTATTGCAACTACATAGCTTTGAAATTGCATAAGTTGGTGTAAATGGTTCAGGAAGACTTCCATAGGTTTATCACAAGACGTGGCTGCAAATTTGGCTCATTCTTTCTGATGGAAAACCTCCAGCACTCTGACTCTGTTGTCCTTTAGTCATTTTCTGGGAGTGCACATAGTGTCAGGATCTGCTTGGAAGACTTATTTGAAACTGATGACTTCCTGTCTGTCTTGATACAATACTTAATAGTCTCTCCTAATCCTCTCTCATAATGCTACCTAAGTCAGTTGATTCTCTGCATCTCCTAAATTTTTAAATTGAATGCAGAATTTAACCTGCTTTCACTGGGCTGCCTTTGCTGCATCCTTGTCGTACTTCTTGGCAAAGCCATCAGTTGTTCATGTGTCAAGTTTGCTGTTCCTCTTGTAAATCCCTCTCAAGGAAAAAAGAGCCATGCCATTTTTTTCTGCAAATAGACTAGTAACATTCACAAAAGGAAGCAAAGAAGACAATTTTGAACACAGCGCCTCTCAAAAGGAAACACTGTTCGCATAGCTTCTCTGGAGAACCAGCTCAGGCTGCCACCCTGACATCCACACAGTTCTGTCAATACATCTGTCAACTCCTACGAGCCTCAATGTTATAAGTCTTGCAGGCGTTGCTGGGAAATACAATCTCAGTCACCAACAAGGTTCCATTCTGTGGTCTGTGACTACATAAGTTACAATATGTGACTACAGAGTAATTCCTGTGATGAAGCACCACCCCCTCTTTGGCGCCCTCTCTGCTACACTGTCCCCTCTGCTCCACTGTCCCGTCTGGCCCCCTTTAAAACCATTAATTTTTTTTCATTGCTGGCCTAGTTGGCCTGTGGTGATCAATACTTAATTCCCTGAAGCTCCTCAAATCAGGAGCAGTGGAGTAAAGCTCTTGTGTGTTCAGTTTAATCCTGGGCTGGAGCTTATTTGAAGGGAAAAACCCCCCCCAAAACATCAACACATGAAATATTTTTGTGAATACACTTAATGGGTCTCGTTCATGAAATATGAGCAGAACTTGTTTAGACATCAAAGGTTGTAAACTAACATTTTCTTATAAACTTTGCTTTGAACCTTTTTCATGTACAAACAAAAATCTACTCCTTCCTCACGTCTTTATTAGACTTTACATTAATGGATTATATGCTGTTATTTTTCCAAAACCACTTGTAAACCTGAGAATAAATGAGAAGTAAAGCATGATTAGCTAAATAAATGTTTTTTTTTTTAAATGGATATTTAAAATCCAGTTTTTTTTGTTTGTTTTTTTTTTGTTGGTTGAAAGGCTGCCTGGATTGAGGAGCAGGAGGTAAAGGAACACATGGCAGCTGAAACAGGAATTTCTTCCAATTTGCCAAGAAATATAACCATGATGAGAATAAATCCAGTTTTGACAGTTACATTTGCCTGTAGATTGATTTTCTTAGAAACTTTGAGAGCCAACAAACTTTAAATAACCTACAATTGAGGACATTTAATTTTATTCCAACCCATTGTTTCTTAAAATATTGAAAAATAATAAATTCCACTCAGCTGTCACTTGCTGGATTTTCATTTAAAAAAAAAAAATTTCTGGGTCACTTTTATCTTTTGATGACTTTATACCATTCATCCATGGCAAAACACATAATAGATAAATACCTGCATCAGTCTCAGATGTGCACTGGAGGGTCTATCAAATTATGCCATGAGACCATTGTATTGAAGCCAGAACAGGGGAATTTAGGACCATGTTTGTGTGGATTTTATTATTCACTTTGATCTGTTTTGTTTATACAGCTAAAGAATCTTAAATGTCATGAATTAAGGTCTTTAGGGAGGGGCCAGGGGCGTTGTCATATTGGGTAAACATAGTTTAGGAAAAACATATTTACCAGTATGTGAATGCTGTACTATGGATTTTTTTTTTCTAGAAAAGCTCTTGCAGCATTGTGTGTTGGTGATGAGAGGGAATGGGCATCTATGTGCTCTTTAATAGTCCACTGTTAATTGTCCACTTTAATGGTCATGAATGTTGACACAAGCTCCGGTCTGCTTCACACAGCTTTATCACCCAGATTATGTGGAGAAGAATGGATAGTGGTGCCCCTTTAAAATGATCATAGACCTACTATTTGTTATGAGAGACGGAGTGTCACACACTGCCACAGCTTGAGAGGGTCCCAGCAGACGAAAGTGACTGCCCACTTTCAATGATTATCAGAGATGGTGTTTAAACAGCTGGTGCTTTAAAGAGCAGCTACCAGATAGACGGTTGAATTCTGCAGCCCAGCTGGAAACAGTAAAGACATGTAGGCTCTAAATTATTTTTGACTTACCTTTGTCATACCTTTGATCTTTATAATTTTTAATTTGCTCTTTTAAAGGGGTTCATCTGTGAGAGTGATTGTTTTTATTTTTTTGTAATATGCATTTTTTACTCTTTTTAGATGACCAAGGTGACCAGGGACCAATGTCTGGAGATAATTAACAAATTTGAGCCGTGCTCTGAGAACCAGAAGCAGGGCGTTTTAGGAATTGATGGTAAGTTGTCATAATTTTTCTCACTAAGTTTTGATATTGAGTGTCTCAACTTATTGTCTTTCCGTACTGAATGTTGTGTGAGGTCAGTTTTAACAATTGAACCTTTTGACCTGATACAATTCCAGCAATTCCAGCTGTTGTGCATCTCTGTAGGATCTGAGCTGGCACTAACAAGTCCATTGAAAGATGGTTCTGTTATTCTCATAGAAAAAAATGAAAAGAAAATGCCACTGAAACAATACTGACTATGGTAGAGGGTTTCAAAGTTTATCACAGCGCTGGGCAGATTAATGGATTTCCTTCATCTATTTTACACATGCATCATGAAGTTTAAGTGTGCAACCAGCAGCTGCTGAAGTTGTGGTCATTTATGAGCAGAAAAAGGGGCCCAAACATTTGCACATGCTAGAATTTACAGAAAACTGTCTCTTTGGTACAGGTTTTACAAATTACATGCGCTGTCCAGCGGGGGACATCTTCAACCCAAACCATTATAATGTGAACCAAGACATGAACCAACCGCTGTGCAACTACTTCATTGCTTCGTCGCACAACACCTACCTGATGGGTGACCAGCTGATGTCACAGTCCAGGGTGGACATGTATGCCTGGGTGCTGCAGGCCGGCTGTCGCTGTGTGGAAGGTGAGCACCATTTTCACACACACTACATTTGATGATGAGAACAGCTTAATGATGAGAACAGCAAGCAGTACAATTGACCTTTCTGGAGTAGACGGATGTGCCTGTGCATCCAGATCACATGACTGATGTACAGACTCTTCAAACTGTATGCCAGTGTTTAAAAAAAATTCTTAGTAGGCCAAGTAAAACCGAAGTTATGGTAACCAGTGTATGTCTTTTTTTATTTTCTACATATTGACCATTATATTTGATGTGGTTGTGGTGCAGGAAGAAATGGTAAAAAAAAAAGGTCATTTTAGAATCAGATTTATTTGCAAATAGATAGATGCATAAAAGAAATTCTTTGTTGCAGCTTTTTGTGTCTCAAGTCAACGAAATGTGATAAATATTTAATGGAGTGGGGGATGGGTAATAGTAAGTAATAACTAAACTAAATAAAGGAAAGCACTTGCAAGGAAAAGAGAGAAAAAAACATACAACCACTTTTCCTATTGGTGGAAAAATGCACCACATCAATCAATAAAAGAAATATTGGCAACACAAAGCATTTGGTTGCTGAGAAGGAGAGGAAAGTTGTGGGAGTAAAAAAACAGTAATAGTGGGGTTTTTTTAATGCTGCCTCCAGGTGGATAAAAGGAGAAAAGACACACCTGGAGGTGTCAGGACTGTGATGTGAACCTCTTTCTTGAGACGGACAAGAAATATCTTTACTGTTGCAAAACATGTTTGAGTGGGATCTTGTTTTGATACCTTTTTTTTTTTTCCTTGGAAATCCAAAAAAATCTGAGGCATTGCCTGCATGTTCATGTAAAAAGAAGGGGAAGTCCAATCTTACTACTGTAACTAAGAAGCCAACTGGGATTCTACATCTCATTTAGAGGGTTATTCTTGTTTCTTCTGGATAACAGATGGAAGTTTAGGTTCTTTATTTTACCTATTTGCAGGTAAATTCAAATGGAAATGGGCCCACTTTGGTTCAACATCTGTCTAAATCAGTGTCCCTAGTTCTGATCCTCAAGGGCTGCTGCCCCACATGTGCTGCAGCAGCTCAGCTGACACAAATTGATTGATCACCATCAACATGCCATTGAGGTCTGCCCAAGTCTGTTAATGACCTCAGCCATTTGATTTGGCTGTCTCCACAAGTGCACCTTAGACATGCAAGGGTTGCTTAAACATAGAGTATCCAAATCCAGGTTACTATGTCGCAATGACTTTTTTTTCTGGCTCTGTAACTTCATGTAAAATTGTGTGTTTATTTAGGTTTGAAGAACTGGCACAGCATAACAACTACATTTGTACCTTAAAAGGGGAAAATGTACAAAAAACAAATTCAGGTTGCTCTTGGAGGCAATTTTTCAATATGCTATTGCTACTAGTAACACTACTACAACAAAGAACAATATGAATAATAAGTTGAGAAACAAGATAAGCGCTAATCTCCACCTATACTTGTACAAACAAATTATACTTAAAAATGTAGATTCAAAGATTGCACAATTGTATTCTTAACTAAAATAACATGTAGTATTAGTTTTCACCAGTAGCCTGATGTAAATTTTCCTTATATCATTTTAGAAGAATGTCAAAATGAAGGAGGAAGGCTTGGCTATCTGGCATTATCTTCTGTAAAAAGGTCACCACCCACTCAACTGTCATCTGAACCTGAATACTGAGCGCACCGGAGATCAAAACAGAATTGCTACTGTTCAAGTGTCTTTTAAATCTATGTGCATGTCTGAATGAAAGGCAGCTTGTACAATTGAACCCACTAGAGAGTCTGTGCAAAGTGATAATTATTCATGCTGATCTTACTCCTAAAGATTTTACAAATGGATTTAAGGTCATAGACAAATGACCACAGTCATAAAATCATATGGAGTTTTTCTCGATTTGGAGTGCACTTCTGTAGTCTGTCAGAGCTGTCAGCAACTGGACCAGACTATATTTTGTCTTTTCCACATCTTTAGTCTTACAACATACTTGGACATGTTTAATATTATTGCAAGTCTCCTGCCTTGGCTCATTCACACCTTTGTTTTGCCATTAAATAATTAACAATAAATTAGAGTGCTGTTTGTTGGGCAAAGGTGGGAAATCAGTGCAACAAAGTTTCTCTATAGTTGTCCAGAGTATTGTCAGCAGAAAAAAAAACAGGTACTCCACTCTGTCCTCTTTGTCTGACCCCTCTAACATTAGCTTCACCATTTGCTTCTCTTTGTCCCTCACAGTTGATGCAAAAATCAACATTTGTCATGCAAGTCTGTGAGCTCTGGAGTACATGAGAATATATCAATACAACACGTTAGCAGGATGCATTCATAAGATTCAGTGGTGTTGTATCAAAACCCAGCTTCATCTGGTGTCGCTGCTCATATCTTCACTGTCTACAGTTGACTGTTGGGACGGTCAGGATGGGGAACCCATTGTTCATCATGGCTACACCCTCACCTCCAAGATCCTCTTCAAAGATGTGATTGAAACCATCAACAAGTACGCCTTCATCAAAAATGAGTAGGTTTAAACACGCACACACAGAGCCCAACTCTTCCATTTATCCTTTTTTTTTTTCTTAACTGCCCCAGTTAAAAAAACTGACTATACATCCAGCAAGCTGTTTGATTAGATGACATTTTTGATCCTTCTATAAATGTTGATTAACAAACCATGAGTATCTGTTTCTGATAAACATGTAAAAAGAAAAGGCATGTACTGTAAATACCTAAATGTACATAATACATATTACAGTGTTGCATTTCACAGAGTATTGGACCACAAAATCAGAGAGATGGAGCTCACTTGTGTGTGTCATATGTTTACAGTCAGCCGTCTAATGTAAGGTATTTTTGTAAAGATCTCCACTAATAGCATTTTTCTACAATATACACCATTGTGACTCTGAGTTTCCATTGTTGGCAGTAGCAAATAACTGATACTGGTCCTTTGTTTGGGGACAATCTCAGTCAAAGCTCCAACAGACCTGAATGTGACTGAATTTAGATGATGCAAACATACTTGGTGACTCTTGATGAACAGAAGAATCACAGGACTTCATAGACTGAACTCTAATTTATAGAAATGCAAAACTAAACTATTTGCAGTAGCTAGTTTCTTGTTCTGGGATTTTTAAAAATTCTTTTCTTTTCCCAAAACTGGCAGCTTGCGATGGTTTTCTCAGGTGATCTTTTCCATACAAAAAGATCATAACAGTAAATGAAATGTGCACCTACCTCTTAGTGGTAATACTTGTAATACTGATCATGTCATACCTTTGATCTTTATAATTTTTAATTTGATCATGGGTTACAAATGTGAATTAAGTGGGCAGATTAAGTTTTGTGTCTGAATGCATGGGGTTTTTGTAAAATTGCAGATTTGCAAGTTTTTGGTAAATGCACATCTTTACACAATCAAAGCATATCTGTTTTAATTAGATTTAATTTCATCCCTGGAAGAAACTCAATATGTACAGATTTTGTCTTACAAACATAAGTGCACAGTTTTAGAGTGGTCGAGTTTACAGCTAAACTCTGTGAACTCAACCACTCTAAAACTGTGCACTTCTGTTTCCAACCTAATCAAATGATCGTGCATCGACCAGCTGAGATACCATATTGGTTTGTTGTTTATTGAGGCAGTTGAAGTGTATTCACTGACTTGTACCAACCATTTACAGCCTATATCAGTGTTGTTGTTGTTGTTGTTTTTTGTGAAGAAACTGTTTGGTGGATCACAGCTGGAGCTTTGGTCCACAATACAAATTTCCAGTGAACCATCTCCCAAACCCCCAATTGACTGAATGCAGTAGGATCTCGAATTATAACAATGCTTGTGAAATGCGTTTTCATGTGTTCAGTTCATTTCTTTGCTCAGTATTTAGGCACAAATATTGTATCAAACACTGTTACAAACCTTAAAGTAAATTCTGCATTTCAAATAAGCTCACAGTTAAAATGTGGGCCTTTTTTTTTTTTAAACCTAACTCAACAGTTGTCTCTTCTTTTAACATTTAACATTTCTTTTAACTACTTCAGTTAGTGTTTTAAATCTACAACATTTAATTTTGCACTTCTGAGACTTTTTTATTGCAATAATGTGTGAGGCTTATCAGTTGTTCTATTATTTTTTACTTCATCACTGGAAAAAAAACATAATTTCTCAAGAATTAAGATATTTGTGTAGATTATCACTCATTCAGGTCATGGAAATTTTTAATTTTTAAATATTCTTGACATTAACATAAACTTATCATAATTGACAGTGTTTAATTTGAATTGATTTATAGTAAATAGTATATAGCAGGGGTGTCCAAACTATGGCTGCGGGCCAACTGTGGTCCACAGTCCATTCTTAGTTGGCCCGCAGGAAATTTTATAAATAGAATAGAATATGGCCTGCACTTCAACTTTTGCCTGAGTGCTCATCATGAAGACACACCACACACAAACACTACAGTGTTCACCACACTACACACACTGCACCCATCACTGTCTTTGT
>JAOWBL010001191.1:0-15820 GCA_028564865.1 Zenarchopterus dispar | reverse complement strand
ACTTCACAAACCCTGCACAGTTGTTATGATGTTTATAGGCTATATTATTATCTTTTTAGGTATATTATACATTTTTTATATTGTTTTTGAGCTGCTATCGTCAGTGAATTTCCCTGCTGTGGTATGAATAAAGTTTGATGTAGTCTGTATGTATATGGTGAAGAATCTGCTCATACAAGCACATGCAGTTGTCATCAATTTTAATAAACATAAAAATAACAGTAATGAAATGGATCACAATTGTACCTTCTTACAATTGTATAAAAATATGTATTGCATTTCACAAGAATATGCCCGGGAATGAAAAATTAATCTTGAATTTCATTCCTGGTCATCATTATGTCATGCAATTAGGCAAAAACATTATATATAAAACATGGTTTTTCTAAATAATTTAAAATTTGGCAAGTTTTGTTTAAATCTTCAACAATTATTTCTAATCAATACGTTCAAGTGACCACTAGATATTAACATTGACATGTCAGATTGTTTTTGAAACCTCAACATGTTTCCAGCACATTAAAAAAAAAAAAAACAACCTATTTTAAAGTAAAACTGTTTGGATAAATATTGATCTAAACTAAACAAAGGACAGAAGCTTCAGGAAAATAAAGACTCACATTAGAAAAAAGTCGAAATCTGATACAAACAATTCTTCACTTGGGTGTGATCTTTCAAAGGTGAAAAAAATCTGGAAACTTAATAAACAGTTTAAATTATACATCAGAATTATGAATCAAATTATAAATAAAGAGAACAAGGTTCCTCACAGTAGTACTAGATGTCAAAGTAATACCACTGAGTGACACTAAAATACAATTTATATACATCACTGTGCAAATTATGAAATGTTTAGGAATTAGGATTTGTATATCTTACATGTGTCAAGTACTGAAAACCTTCAGAGAAGTGAAACACAAAGACAAATACAGCAATATCAGCAACGTAAAATCGTAAGGTTTGTTTTACAACGTACTGATTTTTTTTTTCTTTTTAAAGTTAGTTGGATGGCTCTCTAAAGCCTGATTTATGCTTCTGCCTTATCGGTTGCGTCGCTCTGTAATTACATCAACAGCCACTAGGTGGCAGTATATATTCTTTTCTGAAGCCCTGTAGCTCGCAGTGCCAAGATTCTTTTTGTTAGCTCAGACAAAGCAACGGATCAAATGAACTATATTTTACACAAGCTGGAGCTGACAATTGCTGACCATCAGTCTTTTTTTTTTTTTACAGACACTGCAGCAAACTATCACCCCACCCCCGACTTGAAAACGACGAATAAGAAATATCGGTGGGATATCCAAACATCTGGATTGAGGTTCATGCGGAACTAAGATTCGTTACAGTTCCTCAACTGACCACTAGAGGCTGACTCCAAAAGCGAGTCAACCTCCATTGACTCTCATGTTAAATTGTCTAACCTTAGAGCATATATAATATAATATAATATAATATTTACAGTCTGGTTCAAAAAGCTAACAATAATTTTTGATTTCGTCGTTGAGACACCATGTTAAATGTATCCCGCTGTAAACGTCTGACAGTGCCTCTGCAGGTATTTCAGCAGGGTCCGGCTAAATGAGCTGGCATCGAAGCTAATGTTGATTTACGTGCTGTTGACACGTTCCGGTTCCCGTGCAACATGAAAATCGGGCTTCAAAACCTTGCTTCAGAAACCAGTGGGTCACATGACCGAATGCTTCGTCCATTGTTTCATACAGTACATGGTAGCGGAGTGGGTTTGTGTCGTGACACCGTCAAATCGACGAAGCACAAATTAGACTCATTCAAGTCTAAAAATTGTGTAGCAGTTGACTTGTAGGTGGAAGTGAATTGTCCATGCTTCACTCAAAGCGAGTTGAGTTTTCTAAAAGCATAAAATAATAAATGTATCTGCGAGGACCTGATATAATAACATAAATAGCAAAGACATTTAACGGGAGAAACCTAACGATATTCTCCTCAATATCATACTGTCTTTTGTTTACTAACTATGAACATTTGTGCACCCAGCAAGCATTAAACCAGATCATCATGACAGTTTCAGACGGCATCAGCAGTCTGGGAGCTGCCACTCGACTTCTTGGTGTCCGTAAGTGGTTTTTCCTCTGAGGGTTCATCAGAGTTGTCATCCACTTTAGGTTTAACGGTCTGCCCATTGGATGGGGCCGGGGTGGGTTCAGTAAAGGTGCCATGTTGAAGACAGGCTTTTCTCTGTTGGTCCTGGAACTCATCAATTGTTTTCCTCTTGAAGCAACCCACCTGGAGACAGAAACCAGAACAATCATGACAAGGAATACCAAAATGAACATTTATGTTGGGTTGGAAATACAGCTGATTATTTGGATGGAATTAAAATTCAACTTGTACAATCCCAAATCAGAAAAAGTTGGAACCTATGATGTTTTATAATTTTCTCATCAGCTTTTTTTTTTTTTTTTTTAAATTTTAAACTTAGGCTGGTTAATACATCTCCTAAGAGGTTTGAACAGTTAAATTTCACCTGTTTGTAGTGTTTTCTATTTCTTCTCTTTAAAAGCTTTCTGGTATCGATGAGATGTTATTTTCTGTTCCTGTACACATGTTAAGGTTGTGAAATTCTCCACAAGGAGATGACACTTCTGGTAGATGTGTCTTTTTTCGCCTTGTTTTTGTAATGTGTGTAGAATGTATTTGTTTAATTTCTTAAAAAAAAAACAAAACAAAAAAACATATTATTGGAAAAAAAGATGTCTAAGGCAGCCAGTTTTTCTTGCCACTGTTTGGCTAGAAACCTCAGAGCCCAGAGATGTCGACTCCACCTCTGGACAAGTCTTCTTTTTTGTACATTTCCCAAAATAACTTTCCAAAATAGTCCGTTATATCAACTCTACATGACAGTTGAGAGCTCAGCGATCAAAGGTGTCCATGTTAGACATTCAACCTCAAACACTGAAGTTCCCTCGGATTCTTTGACCCATTTACTGATACCGTGTACTGTAGAAAGAAAAACCTGCAAAACCCTTTCAATTAAGATGAAACATTTCAAAAGTGGTGATCTGGTCCTCATTTTTGTCATCTTCAGAGGCTCAGCTTTTTTATGAATAATGTGTTTACTCCAAATCATTGTTACAATTACCTGTTAATATAATCTGTTTGAAATATATATATGAAGAACCTTTCACATGTTATTACTAGCACTAAAATGCCCCAGTTTCTTTAATGCCAAAGTGGATATAAATTATATTGCGTTCACAAAATTACACCATCTTGTTCCAGTTTTCTCTGATTTGGTTTTATGTGTTGAATTTCAGGAGGTCTCACCTTGCACATGATGATTATGATTATCAACAGAAGCAGGAATCCCAGTACAGTTCCAGTTAAAATAATCAGCCAGCGTTGTGGTGGGATTGTGTACTCAATACGAACTACACTCTGTCAGCAGAGGAGACACAGGTTGTGAAAGTGATAGACTAGCTTTTTGAGATTCTTTTGTAGTCTAACAGATATTAAATAATATTTGTGTGTACCAGTTTTATTGTTGGGTCGTTGTAGTGCTGCAGGTCAGGCTTGTCTTTCTTAAGGTCTTCTTTCTACATATGATTAGCAAGATAAACCAGGTGCATTAGGAAATCCTAAAAATCAGCATCTTTAAAAAGGTGTTACTCTGGTCGAACTTCAACACACCTCTTGTTTATGAGAACCCAGCACGTATTTTTCCTTGTCAAAGTCAACTCTTATGTAGTTCTTCATTTTAACCTCTCCACTCTCACCCGTATAGCGTTTAGTAAAACCAATGTTCTGCAAAATAAAAGTATGCCAGTTAAAAATGTATTTGGTGCGTGGAGTTTCTACTGTCCACGGTTGCTGCTGTACGTACCTCTGCACGCTCTTTTAGGCCTGTAAACTGTACTTCTGCCACCAACGAAAACTCAATGAAGAAATAACTTCTCAGATTGAAAGTATTACACTCCACGACAATGCAGCTTTCCCCTGAGCAGTACTGAAATAAAGCAACAGTCAGTTTTACTGAGGGAGTTCTGATTTAATGTCACTTTCAGTTGCAATATTTATATTTCAAATCTATGTTTCTTACCTCTGAGTCCTGGGAAGGTCTGCTTGAGCACAGAGTTTCCTTCTAAACAAAGAAAAGTAAAATAAAAAGGCTTGTAACTTGACTCATGGCAGTGATCTAAGTAAGAAATGTTCTGACTGGTGCCAAATTACCGGTTGGACAAGAACTTGATAGTCGATCACTTCAAAGCCATTCTCCAGTTCTTTTGGGAAGACCAGGGACACGTTGATGGGGAAATCTTTAAAACCAGTATTATCTATCTGCAGGTGGCAAGACACAACCCATCTATGTTACATTACTAAATTGAGAATTGATTTCTTTCATCCAGAGAAGCAGGTAATTCAAGTGGTTTACCCTAAAGGCAGTTGTCACGTTTTTGGGGGCAGGATCATCTGATGTGAAGTTCAGATAAGTGACACTGCCTTCTCTCCTGGAAGAAAAAAAAATCGCAATATCGTTAATTTCCAGGCTACATTATACTATACTTTATGTAATAAAGCCGATGTAAATGACAAACTAATCTTTATGGGAGTGGTAGCACTTACACAGCTGATGCCATCTTGATTTCAAACTGCACTGGGATGGTTTTGGTCAAAGAAGGGATCTGGATGCTGGAGTTTAAATTATCACTGAGGGTTCAAAAGACAATTATGATGATTGAACAACTGTAAAAATATCAGTATAACCCTAATAAAAAAAAAAAAGACCTTGAATAAAATGTCAGTTAAAAACAGACTTCCAAATATTATGAACCTTTTTTAACTAACTAAATAAAGAACAAAGAGAACACATCAAATGTTTAAAAAGAGTAAATGTCCCTTTTTATGTTAAAAGGAACACCTAAGAGTTAAAACAACCCAAGTCTGTGATGAGATGGTAAAGAGTGTAAATTTCCTTTCCACATGAATCAGATCACTTTTGAGTGAGAATAGATTATGTGATTATATACACACGCAATATTTTAAGAAAATAGTTTTAAAAAGTCCCTTTATGCACTTGATGCTTTAAAAATTTTTTTTTTTTTTTTTACATTTCATTGTGAATAAAATATTTGTTCATGAGCTTTGAAAGTAATTGCATTCTCTTTTTCCTTTCCATTTTACAGAGCCTCTCGGCTGTTTTGGAGTTGGAGTTTGAGTAAAGAAGAATTTATTGGCTTTATTCTGTGTTTGGTTGTTTGAGAAGCCCCTCGCGTACCTCTGTGCTCTGATGGTCATCGTCATTGTGTCGTTCCATTCAAACTTATGCATGACGTGGAAGAAAGACGTGAATGTCACCTTCAAGGAATGAGAGACAATGATGTTTGTCTTTGATTCAGACATAAAACCTTGAAGTGGAAAAGTTGTTAGTCTGAAGGTTTGAAAGTGCTGGAAGTAGTTCTTTGTTTGTGAGACCTCACTTGTGTCTGTTAGAAGGGCACCCGGGTACAGTTTCACTTACAGAGGATTTGCTGCGATACACAGGAAGACTGACACCGCACACGGTTCTGTTTCTCACTCCTTCCAGATCGTTGCAGCTGTGGAGGGTTGGTCGATTGAACTGATGGAGGGAAAAACTGCTGTGAATTCATTGGCTCATAACTATGTCATGGCTGTTTTTTTCACATGAGATTTCTCAGTTAAGTCTCTGTTGTACTATCTCTGCTGATCACATGTCTTCACACATTCTTCTTGAAACTTAGGTCGTCAACAAAGCCTTGCCATGTTTCCTGTAAGCTTTCACAGGAACGCAGTAGCACAGGAAATAATGTGAATGTGTGGGAGTAAATAAGGTCAAATAAATATGATATATAATGAAGCGGCCAGTGTGTGAACCAGATGAATGTGTAAAATCACCTTTGAAAGAATCATCCTGGAGAAGGAGAGGCCTGGAGGATAGAACATTGTCAGACTGGTGTTGTATGAGTCATCTCCATGATTGTCCAGATTTATAGACACGTTGAAATAGTTATTTTCAGTCACCAATAACGTTGAAGATCTACAGGAAGAGAGTCAAATTTCCATTTAGTTTCAGTCAGGCACGTGATTTTAGTCATGAAACGGCTGTTCGGGGCTTGTAAGAGACACTTACATGAAACTGAAGTCCACCCCTAGTTCAGCTATACAAGTGTCAGTTTTTTTACATTGTTTTTCAAACGGAACCTGTAAAAAACAAAAGAAAAGAAAAAATAACTGCATTTTTCTGTGGGTTTTTTTGTGCTGTTTGCTCCTACACATTTATGAGTTTCCAATTAAATAATTAAAAAAAAAAAAAAAAAAGCCAAGAGCTGGTTATGATTGGACAACTCTACAGGTCTGACGAAGCTCCACCCACCAAACTGCAACAGAAATGTTAAATACTATATAAACAAGGCATTACATTTGAAAGTATAATCAAGGATTTCTGAGGGGGAGTTGTGAACAGACTTGTGTAAGCAATGATAAACTATGAAACTCCTGTTAAAAAAGCCACATGATAATCTTCTCAATCAGCCAGAGGGCGATCGATAGCTGATGTTACATGATAGAAAGTTCATCAACAACTTCATAAATATAAAATGAGATTTCATTTGGACTTGAAAAATGCAGACTAAGCCAGATAAGATTTATGCTGAACAAGCTGTCTTTGAACTATAAAGGACAAACTAAAGAATCATAGCTTTTTAATGAATTGTTAGTTGTCCCGAATATTAATGGCATCCCTGAAACGCAAACGGCATGAGCAGACAAGATAACAATTATCCATTATGACTGGCAGTATTTGTTGGAAACTTGACTTGCTAATCACATTTATTTAGCTTCGCTCAGCAATATGGCTCAGCTACCTTAAAACCCCAGACAGGCAGTGACTCATCTTGGAACCACAGAGATTCTCAAAAGTTCTTGTTTTGGGGTGGTTCCTGGTAAAGAAGACATGCACCAACGTTTGAGGCACTATAAAACTAACCCAGGTCTCTCTCACGGAAATGTGCCACATGTTTGTGAGTCGCAGTGCCTGGCCTTTGAACTCTTAGTCTGGGGGTTTCCTGTATTCTTCGTCTGACTCGTACACTGTCGGTTCTGAGATCTTCTCATTTGTTTGGGTGCCTTACTGTGGCAGCACTTTAAGTCATTTATTAAAAGTCTTTTTTCCCATGCCTGCTGTCTTTCTACTTGATTTGGATTAAACGTAAGGATGCATAGGTTTACAGCATCACAGCATTTTATGAAGTTGCCAATAAGTTTCAATCAAATATCTGAAACCAAAAACAATCTGAATGTTGTTGTGAAACTGCACATCTGACTGTTAGTCACGAGACCCATCCTCATTTCCCATTTCCAGAGCATCCTACTTCTGTTATTTGAGCCTTCACTTTTGTTTTTGGTAGGTGTTTATTTTTGCTGATCATTTTTCCCCCAATATTTTTTCTTTGGTACATTGCCGGGTTCCTCCAGAGTATTGAGGCTACATGATAAGTATCCTGTTGTACCAGTTTAAAAGCAAATTTATAGTATGAAGACGTGACCAAATGTGGACTGCATGGGAGCTGGACCTGGTATCATTAATGTTTTTATTTTGAGGCACGAGTGTGCTTCTGCAATGTGTAATGATCCTGATAAATAAATAATGCATGATAAATATATATTTTCCTGTTGGACTTTAGGGGCAGCACCCCGGCTGGGACGTGGTTTTATAGTAGCAAAATGAATATGTAGGGGCAATTACACATCTCCTTATATTAAAGAAACTATTAGGACTCAAAACCTCAGCCAAGCTATTGACAGATCAGTGACAAATAAAACAACATTTTTGCAATGCCAAAGTGGGTTTTTGTGAGAATGCAGAAACGGCGTGGACATTCATACCTCAACAAGAGTCTGCCTTCTGCTGTCCACGTTCAGGATGGCACTCGCGCTCTCACTATCAGGTTGGGAAAAGTTTAACTTGATGTTTATGGGGGATAATGTGTCTTTCACACATTTCTGCAAAACAAGGAACAGGATGCGTTAGTTGCACAAGTGTGATGAAGTCTTCAAACAGGAGGAGGAGGAAGCAGAACTAGATCACTTCTTGAGTTTGGCATCAACAGGAAACTGAGTGATTATCATACTGGCATGTAGATGGAATAGTTGAAACAGGTTTCTTTCTGAATCAGATTATAGGTAGACACGAGGTTCCTGGCTTTCTTGTCCGTATGACTGAAGAAACCTCGATGTGTTTGTCTCATTGGATCGATGCTGAGCGTGTAAGTGATGTTCAGTCCGGAGTTCACCGCCTCTGCAAATGCATGAAGAAGGATTTCAACAATATACTAACGGCAGCTGCTTTGAATGTTACATACTGTAGTTATGACTATCCTACCTCTGCTTTTTGTTGCTTGTTCTTTTTCAAAGCAGACTCTTAAATTAACCATGAGTAACTTTTCATCCGAACGACCCAGGCAATCGATTTTCTCGGTACTTATCTCCTTAGGTTGAAATGACAGGTGAGCCGAGATGTTAAAGACAGGCCTGGACCTGGAAGACAATGAGTAAAAATGTTTTTAGTTGCTTATGCAGACAAGAAGGGCAAATGCAATTGTTCTGGATTTCACCTTCATCTGTTACTTATGGTAAGAAAAAACAGGGACTTGCATTTAATTATCTGTGAACATTTAGCTTTTGTTTCCATTACTGTCCTTTGAAAGTAAAGCATTGTGTAAAGTTTAGTTTTGGGTTCCTGTGTGGTAATCCGTGAGTATACAGCACTCAGATTAAATAATGTTTTTTAGAATTCATGCCTTAAAACTACAGCAGCACCCTCTGAGCCAATCACAATATCGGGGAGGCCATCGTTTCCAAGGTCAATGTGTCCGTCAATGGCTTGTCCAAAGAATCTCATCCCAGTCTTAAGTTCCTCCTCAGTGATTCTCTGAAATGACACGAGATGTTACAGTTAAAATATCTGGTTTATACAGCTGTGAGTAGGTGCACAGACAAACGTTGCATGTTCAAAATAAAGGTTCATAATGCTGCAGGTAGTCATCAAAAGTTAGTAAAATGAGGGTATGAAGGGATGCGCATGGCCAGCATCATCTTTCAGAGAGGGACATTTAATCCTTGATTGACAGCCACAAGGGTGAAAATTAAAAAAATGGCCCCTCCCCTCAGCAGCACATGAACCTGTCAAGCTGCCTGATGTGAATTCATGCCAAAATACTAAAGTTATGTGCACCTGTGCTGCTCATACAGGTACCTTCATGTTTGATCTGAGCACTCCTTCAGTATACTTTCCAACAAACGGTATGAATTTGGGTCATGAAAACTGCTGATTCCATTTCAAAGCTGGAGTTTTGAAATGGTATTACTAACATAATTTTCTAAATTGCCAAAGAACCACCTAACTGTATCTCAACAATGAAAATGTGCCTATTGCCTACACTGTGCACAGTTCTGAACTAATGTCAAAACCAGTCCCTACACTGGGTAAAATGTTGGGGGAGATTTTTGTTGCATTTCAGGATTTTGAATCTTTATATCACCTGGCTGAAAATGCTGCGTATTCCTCTGTGTCTGTCTCCAAGGTAGATGTACACGGCCCCCCTGTTATCATCCTCCATGGGGGCTCCAACGGCAACATCTCGAAGCCCATCGCCATTCAGATCAGCGAGACTAGAGATGGTGGTGCCAAATCTACCCATGGATGGTGCCTTCACATTCAGCTCGTTTTTCAGTCGCAGCTAAGGGAAATTAGGATGTTATGCAGTGATAACACACCTGAAAAAGTGACTCTAGATTTAAGAGTTTATTGTTGCCTACTTCATCAGTCAGCATATAGATGTAGATTCTGCCTTCTTTCTTCTCTTGAGGCTGGAAATACAGTGGTGCTCCCACAAGCAGGAAGTCGGTATTGCCATCGGAGTCCACGTCCACAGAACATAACTCTGCACCAAAGTAGGAGCCAATCTAAAAAGAAGAGGGTAAACATATATTATAATTTACACTTCATGAGAAAAACAGATACCAGTACACATCCTGTGGTTTCTAACCACTGAAGCAAACAGCATTTATTTTCTTGGTAAATTCATTTCCTCTAGGCAGTGATAAAAGCAAGTGTTTGAATTAGTTTGCAAATTAAAACTTGATATAGAATTTCTGAAACTCTATAACCATAGCAGACTACTTCCTGTGGCAGAGTATGTCAGGTTTAAATATGCATTTTAATTTCAAATATATTTACTGAATTTAATATTTCCAGAATGACTACAAACCTGGCCATCCTTTATTCTTTGGGCTACAGTCCAGTTCTTGGCATGGTAGCTAAAAAGTACAACCTGTCCTTTGTGCTCAAACCGTGGAGCTCCGGAGAAATACAGAGATGTGCCATTCCTCTCCCCAACAGATATGGAGAAACCTGCAGCAGTGTTGGTGTTAATCTACTAGACTCCCACGTCACACAGGATATCACACACACAAAAAGCAACTAATGGAAGAAATTTGTCATCATGATTTGAAACTGACAAAGATTATATATATAGTCACAGCTCAAACCAGATAAGAATCTATTTCATGAGGGAAATGGATACTATAATATCTTACCCATGTAGGAGTCAATTTGCATTTCTGGATCTGAGATTTGCCTGTCTTTCTGACCTTGTTGCTCCTGAAGGGTACCACTCCAGCTGTTTGACCCCACCGAACCCAGAACCAAGGTATCCTGTCAACGGAAAAATCAGGTCAAAACTCTGAGTGTTAATAACAGTTACGTTGGTCACTCCAACTATTTGCTGTAGTGAGTCAACTAATGCAGCAGGAAGTCACTTAACAAATATGAAGGGATGCAAATAAACATAAATGAAAACTTCTAGATGCTCCTATTGATATCCAGTCTCGCCTTTGATTTCTTGCCTTCAGTTTTGTTCTTGGATATAAGAATCCAGATCCCATTAAGATCAGTGTATATTTAGGATGGTCACCAGAGCGTCAAGTCTTACCGTTTTATGTCAATGACAGAATTTGGATTAATAGTTTATTTGCACATGCAATGTTCTTGTGAAAGTCAATGGCTTCAAGTCAAAGCTTCTAGGTGTATTTTAAAGTCATTATTTTGCAGATCTCTGACAGGAAGGGGTGTATTCATGTTTCATTGTGGATTAGAGTCATCATGATATGATCCTGTCTTCTGGTGGTCTATTTATAAGCACCTACAGACTGTATAAGAAGGTTTCTGAGAAGTTCATTTGAGGCCTCTTTCTCCTTCATACTGCAAGCCATCATGTTGCAAATGTGCAGAGAAAGCAGTGAACACTTCAGCCTTATGTCAGTCACGGGTAGAATGTCTGACTTAGGTTTAACTACCCTATGATTTTAATATTATTTTACCTTTATTCTGATATAATCTATTCAAATATTCTCATTTCAAATGAGCACCAGAGCTGCAATCAGGAGTTCCGCTGGAATCCACCATCGGTAGGCCTGCGTCTCATGGGATTTGGTCTGCTGCAACAGCCTGCAGACTCATTTCAAATGCTTTTGTGGTGGCACTACTTGGAGGGCTCCTGCAATGGTCTGAGACAAAAGTCTCACTACCAGGGGACCCACATGCTGCGAAAGGTAGAAGCCAGTGAGCTACAGACAGTTCAGCTGGTGTCTTATGCTTAGCCTAGGCTTGCAGCCCCCAACTGGGGTGAAGATAACTTGAATCTCTACCTTACTTCAAACCAAATGCTTCCAGGAAAACTGGTAGCAGTAGTTCAGCAAAACTAGCCATTTTATCTTTACAAAAAAAAAAAAAGAAAAAAAGAAAGGCAGCATGGTGGGTTAATGTGGCCGGGAGTCTTTCTCTGTGGAGTTTGAATGTTCTCCTCATGCTTGCATTATTGGTTTCCCACAATTCAAAAACATATATGTTAGGTTGATGACTCTAAATTGCCTGTAGGTGTGAGTGTGTATGGTTGTTTGTGTCTATATGTGTGGTTCTGTGATGGACTGGCTCCAGCAGACCCCCATGACCCAGTAATGGATACAGCAGGTATAGAAAATGGATGGATGGACTATATTCTGTTAGGTCTATAGTTACAGTCATGACAGGAAGTCATTGGCCATGTATGCTGGTAATCCAAGTACAACGCCTTTGATTGTAAATTAAAGTATTGCTTCATATAATTTTACCGAGCAATGTAAATGCAAATGCAATGCTCTGAAACCTTCCAGGTCAACCCAAAACTGGCTCCAGTGGTTTCTTAGTACAACCCATTTTTTAAAAATATGTTTATTTCTGCTGCAAAGTTTCTGCTCACTTTTGAAACCCTAGTAGTCAGCTGGTGACCTGCAACTTCTCTTTGAAGCAAAGTGAAGCCAAAAGATCAGCTTCAGTACTTAAACTAAGATCTATCTGAGACACATCACTAAACATGTCTATTGAACCTCTGAACCACTTAGAAGTGGTTCAGAGGCACTCCATACCTCCTGAAACACAACAGCATTTTGTTAATTGGCATCTTGAAATGATTTGTTTGGTAAAATCCGGCCTATTCTCTTTATTTCTCAGTGAACAAAGCTTTGGTGACTCTATCTTCTAATGGTGGACTCACTGTTGGTCTGCTCAGTCTCGCTGTAAATACAACTGACTCACTTCAGACCCTCATGTACTGCTCCAGAAACCTTTTACTCCAGCCATGAAAACTGAGAAAGCCCAGGGACGTGCAACCGGAAATGCCAGGCTCAGCCATATTTATAACAGACAGATAGTGGCTGCAGGTTGATTTAACTGAATAAGTTTTCATGCGTCATTAAAATCCAGCTGAGTCTCATCTGAACGCTGCATCAACTCAAAAAAATATGTTTTTTACAAAAAAAGACTTAAAATGATCTGTGTGTTGTTGCTGATGTGAATATAGTCAAATCTATGCAGAGTTGCCAAATCCAAATTTATACAGCTGGAGGAGTGTTGACCAACCAACGTGCTTTACAATTAACTGAAATCTAAAAATTTAAAACTTAATTTAAAAATGTGTATTAAAGTAAAAAAGAAAGCACTGAAGCTCGATGTCTATTTGAGTGAATCTGTATATAGTTACCTTCTGCTTCATGTTCAAACTGTCTGAATGTTTAGTAAGCACCATCTCTCACCTTGTTGTAGGCAGCACTGAATCCAGTCTGGGACATTTCATTAGTTAAATATTCTGACCGAATCGATGTGGAGCCTAAATCAGAGAAATCAATAACGCAGTGTTACTGGCAGAATTCAGCTTATTAACATCAATGATCAAAAGTGGAGGAAAAAAAGAATCACCTTCCACACTAAATATCCTTTTTTGAAAATTTTCTAATATTCCTCTGAGTCCGCTGTAATTTTCAATTTTGAAGACGTTTTTGTCCTTTGGCTCTGAAGCAATGTCTTTAAATTTGTCCATATTTTTGACTTTGACCTGAAACCAGAGAGATGTGTGAAAACATTCAAGCCGGGTGTCATTATTGAACTCAAACCTTGAATAAGCTATCTTTTTCCTGAGATCAATTACAGTTTTTTTTTAAAGTAAACCCTTGTTAGTCCCACAGTGTGAGCAGTTAAGGGTTCACCTCTGTTACTAACCCAGGAGGTTAAACGTGGGTCCTCCACGCCCAAATGGACCTCTGTAACCACTAGGATACCACTTCCCTTCAAAAACAGTGTTAAAGTTCCCCCTGTGAGATGTTATTTCTTTGAAATGTTTTCACATTTCCTAAAAAAAGAAGAAGTTCTGGAAGCTGATACTGAAAAGCTCTGCTCTGATTGATCATCTCCGGTAGTTTGACTGCTTAACTGTCTACCTTTGTGTAAGTCTGTTTTACATTTCAAATGTCAAAAAAGGGTTTTATTGGATGCTTAGTGGACAACTTTTCCTGCTTCAATTAATGCAACAATAAAGGAAAAACACCATCTTTGTCCATGAAATTCACTGCCTGCACTTCTGACGAATGTAATGAACCCAAAAACCAGGGTTGGCAGATCGCCGATGGGAAACATAGACAATCCCATGTCTCATCGTGCGTTGCCACAGCGCTGCAGGGTGACTCCAGAATGACTGTTTTACTTCTGTTTTGTTGGGTTTCCTGGTTTCATTAATCAAGTTCCTGTTCTGTTTTGAAGGTATTTCTAAGTTTCTGAAGTCCTAACTTGACATCCTTTATTCTCATCCTTCGTGATGCTTGTTTGCACCTGTATCTCATCAGTACTTGTCTGTACTTGTGTACTCATAAAACTTCATCATCCGCAGCCAAAGTTCTGTTGCAGTTCTCACATCTGCAGTTGATGTTTTTCAATACCGTTTGCCTGTTAGCTGAGCTGTGATGTCAAGTATGCTGTTGTTCCAGTTGCAAAAAGAGAGATGTGTCCTTGCATCCTCCAAAGTATTTTCTCCTGAGTTGTACTTGTCAAGTACAAACTACTCAAGTACACAACTCCAGACTTGGCTACTTGGAACTGAGAAAGTCCCATTTTCTTGTTTTTCCTTTCCTCTCGCCTTGTCTGTCTGTGTTTCAGCTTGGCGGTTTAATGACCCTTATATTACCATGCTGCCATTTTCCACTGAGCTTTCTTTTATAGCTTTCTTTGTTTTCCAGTGGAGGCTTTTTTTTAATTCATTATCGATTCCTGCCCTTGCTGTTTTTTTTTCCTTCTGTGACTTCGTCTCAAAATTGCATACCCTTCCTTTAACGCCAATGAATTTCAAATATTCTCATGCTATTTTTGTTTTCATGTGCATTGTCAGTTACAACCTACAACATCAGTGCAGCAAACATAAAAGCAGCATCTTTTGCAACAATAGAACAACATCACATCTTACCCCAATGACAAACCGAATTATTTTTTGACTCTCATATTTTTTAATGATATTAAAATCGTCAATATCACTTGGATCGCCATCTGTGATTAGGACCAGAACTTTAGTTGCATCAAGAGATGCGCCTGCAGCTGGATTTTCAAAAAAGTCTTCCCTAAAACAAATACAAATGCATAATTAGTAAGGTCCAGCGTAAACAAATGAATACAATAATTTTATTTACAGAACAAATGTTTGTAATATTTACTGACTCAGTTGTTTGCTATGCAGATTAACTTACAACACGAATTTGAGAGCTGCATGTGTGTTGGTGAGTTCCTTCATATGTACTTCAGCCTGAAGTTTCTCAAGCGCCTGACCAGCCTCATAGTCATTGAAATCAAAAACTTTCTGGTACTTTGTGGAGAACTGAACTGCTCCAAACTGAAAAAAATAAACAAACAAACAACAACAGAAAAAAAAGTGAATAAAAAAAAATTACATACAGCATTCACATAACATTAATTGAGATATTGGGTGGATTATCTAAGAAACAATGGCTTTAAATTAAATAATTTTGCATTATTCAGTGACCTTGATTGATGTGTTTTTAAGGCTGCTCATTATTTTCACGATGAACTCTTTATTGTTTTGGAACTCCTCTCTAGTCATGCTCCCTGATCCGTCAAACAGAAAGACAAGGTCCACAGTCTTTTTTGTGCATTCTGAAACAGAAAGAGCAAAAATTCATAAAGAAAAGTTCAGAGCATCCATCCATCCGTCCCTCCGTCCATCCTCCCATCTGTCCATCCATCCGTCCGTCCGTTCATCCATCCATCCATCCATCCATCCATCCATCCATCCATCCATCCATCCATCCATCCATCCTCCCATCCGTCCATCCATCCTCCCATCTGTCCATCCATCCGCCCGTCCGACCATCCATCTATCCATCCATCCATCCATCCATCATCCATCCATCCATCCATCCATCCATCCATCCATCCATCCATCCATCCATCCAT
>JAOWBL010001190.1:0-15821 GCA_028564865.1 Zenarchopterus dispar | reverse complement strand
GTGTGTGTGTGTCTGTGTGTGTGTCTGTGTGTGTGTGTGTGTGTGTGTGTGTGTGTGTGTGTGTGTGTGTGTGTGTGAGTGTGTGCATGGGTGCGTGTGTGTGTGTATGTGCTGGCATCAAATTCTACATTTCATAAACAGATTGAAACCTGATAGATTTCCTCATAATTTCTACATCTGCTGGAATTTGATAAGATAAATAATATAATTTTCTTTGTGTGTGTCTGTCCAATAAAGGTTCAAACTACCGGTGTTTAAAAATGTACAAATTAAAATTTTTGTCATAGTTTAGAACATTGATTTACTTGAGTTCTTTTTTTTTATTCATAAGACACAGGAATAGTTTAATTATAGTATGTGAGTATTTAATGAGCTGTTAGATAACATATCAAACAATGAGAATAGTCATGAACAGGACCAGCATGGGCCTACGACTCACCGCTACAGTTGTGTGAGTCAGTGAGCATATTTCTGCTGGTTTAACTTTACTGAGTCGTACACATAAAAAATCTGAGAGAAACCTCATTCAAGACGACTGCAAAAAAAAATCTGTCAACTCTGTCTCCAAATCTTCCACGCCTGAAGACATAACGTTGTGGTATCTATCAGATGCATATTATTTGCATATATATTCAAAACAAGCCAAGAAGTTTCACCCATTTTAGATCATCATAAAGGAATGTTAGAAATAATGTATAGCTTTTTCCCCCTTCTTTATGAATCTACAAATCCAAGGGTTTCTAAAAACTGGTTTCTAAGAATAATCAATGCAGCATATACCGTATATACAGTGTGTAAATAGGTAGATTTTTGTGTTTTGCTCTCATAATGGTTTTGAAGTGGTAAAAGAAAAGTTAAAATGAAGTGAAAATGAAAAGTGGAAATGGGGAGGATAATAAAAGGCTAATAACTGTAAGAAGGAAAAATAAGACTAAATCATCATGAATCATGAATGCATCAGAAAATAGAAATTCTTTTGTTACATTCTCTAAAGATTTTTTAGTTAAAAAAGTCTTACAAAGTCATTTTATTTTGGAAAAAAGACACAAACATTAAATGTATTTATGGTGGCATAAAAACGTGAAATAGATGAGTTTATTTTTCTGTCAAGCTTAAAGCTACAGGTATCCCAGTTCCAGTCCATGTGCAGCTAATACTCAACAGCCCCTGGCTCATCTGTGTTCGACGGGTCATATAGAGTGTTTAAACAATGGACAAAGCATTGGGAGCAGAAATTAAGCTATACTAAAAAAAGAGCTGAGGCTCAAAAAGAAAACAAAGACATGATTTAGATGAAGATTAACCCCAAACCAAAAGAAAATCAGTAAAACCAAATTCAATACACCATGACAAGTACTCATGAAAATACATGTTAGATTAGAATAGTAGCAAGCGAAACATGTGCATTCATGGCTTAAAGTAAGTGGAAAGTAAATATCTGTGATACAAATCATAACACATGTATGTTGAAGATGCCAGATTAAGCATTTGTAGGATTTCTTAAAAGGAGTTTATTGGTAGCAATGGTGAGCTAATGCATAACTGAGGTCATATACCACACATCGGTAAACTGTGCCGGGTGTAACTCCTGGATCATCTCAGTCCAGCCCTCCTTACTTACAAAATACAAAAGATTGTGTTTTGGTAAAGATTCTTCAGGTAACTGAAAAACAAAGTGTACGCATACTGTATTTATAGTTAAATATAATATATACATAGACTGGACAAATAACTGTCTTTGCAGTGTCTCATCGGTGATACAGTGGTTTAGATGGTAAAAGTCCACCTGGAATGAATACCTCAGAAGGCCAAACATACTAAAATATCTGAGTCAAGTACTGCCGTGCTCAAAGAGAATGCCATGACAAGGCATTTTTCAACAATGTGCCAGCTACAGCACATTAATATGAAAAAAGAAAAAGTCCTGAAAAATTTTCCAATTCAACATAAGTATAGATTTTTTAAAAATTGTTTTTATTTACATAATGATTCAGTATCCACAAATAGCAAAAAGCAGCAGAAGTTATCTAAAGCTACAACAAAAGCTTTTAAAATTGAACAAACCTTTTAATAAATCTGGAAAGAATAGACAATAAAATCGACTGATAAACTGACACCATCTGATTAAATTTCCCATTGTTGGGTAATATGGACTTATGAAAGAAGAAAAGTGCTGCTCACCGCTGCTCTGTATGCTGTTTCTTGTCTATTAGGTACCAACACTGACAAATCAATTCATTGGATAGTTGGATCCTGTAAGGGTCCAGCTTTCACCAGCTGCTGAGTTTGTTTGTTTTTTTGTTTTGTTTTTTGTTCATTTGATTCCATCACGAACAACAAGGTCTTCAGTTTTCTTTATTTAAAGCTGAAGTCATGCAAAGCTATCCTAAATAAACATTCAATCTTTCCAAAAGGAGATTTTTGTGACTGTTTTACTTTATTCATGAAAGCTTTTAGAGAGTTTTATTTCATAAGAACTTGACTGAGCATGCAGAGTCTGGGATGGCCAGCATTTGCTCAACCCAGGCACTCCTTGCAAGAAGCTTTGTTTCCTGGTGAAAAGATTCCAACTTCTAATGTATTTGTGAAAGAACAACTTCAAAGAACCCTTTGGGTCATGGAATATACTATTTAATCTAATATTTAAGTCAGCGAGTGCTTGCTCTGTTGTCAAAATAGGAGTTAACGTCAGTTGCACCAGTGACAAGAACTTAAGCTGAACCTAGTAGAATAAAAGACCTTTACTATACTACTAAATGTCTAATCATGCCAATGAGCTGCTTGTGTTTACATTTTCAGATGCTTACTGTACTTGGATGGCTCTTTGATTAATTTTATGGTACCAAATAAAGTATAAGAGATACAGTTTTTGTAAGGATGAGATGTTAAGTCAGTAATTTGGCATACACAGCAAATGTAAATACTAATAAAGAGAAAGAAAAAATTTCCAAATAAAACGCACACATGCAAAACAAAGATCATCGTGGGAAAAAATGGCAAAATTCCAAAAACTATAACGTTTTAGAATGTCAAAAATCAGCATGATGTCTGATAGTGATCAACAAAACTGGAGCATTGTCTTTAACCAAACAAGGAAAGGAAATTCCCAACTGAATCAACCAGGAAATGCAATTTGAGCCAAGACTTGTAACACTGTGGGAAATCATGTTTCCAGAGATTTTAGACAGAGCACTGTTGGTATAAAGTATGCATGGATAAATATGAAAGAGTCATACTAGAAGATGAGCACATATCAGTTCCCCTGTAGGCTCTCAGATATTAAAAAGAAAAACAAAGTTCTATGCCATGGAAAACAATGTCCCTTTTGACATGTAAACAAACAAACGCTTCATCATTTATCAAACAAACTCTTTTAACTAGCAAACAAAAATACTGCTTACAGTTATTTCCCTAATGTATCAGAGATGCTAAATACTAAATTAAAGACTTAAAATAATAATATAGATAAGATATATATGTGTGTACATATTGGTGTTATTTATTTATTTATTTTACATTCTTAAAATCAGCACACACTGGGTGGGAACCCACTCTTCTTTTCTTCATCTCACCTGGCATTACAGAATTAAGCCCCAGTCTCCCACCAAAAGAATGTCACCTTGTTTTCTTCATTAAACAGCTGTAGAATCCGACAGAAGCATAAGGTCTCCAAAATGAGTGGAGAGTACCTTCTTGTATTACATCTTCTGACATGGCATTTAGAGCTTATGTAACCTAATTAACCCAAAGGTTTTCCTGCAGGCAAACAGCTGAGCTGGTATGAAAAAGTTGACAGTTCCTGCAGTGAAATCAGTGTTAACATGGCAAGTGTGCCAGGAAGAATCCTGCTGTGTGTTTGTGTGTGTGTGCATTTTTTTTATTTTTTTTTTCTCGTTAATTTAGTTCCAGTACTCAGAGACTAATCAACTCTCAGTAAATAGTTTGTGCAACTGATTTATTTTTCAGCTCTATCCAACAGAATATTAGAGAGCTTTCAGTTTAGTTGCATCAATAAATAAATAAATAAATAAATAAATAAAGGTGAAGCGGACTGTGTTGTGTGTGTGTGTGTGTGTGTGTGTGTGTGTGTGTGTGTGTGTGTGTGTGTGTGTACACATGCTCCCTCATGCTCCCCCACTGTGAAGAAAGAAGCATTCAAAAAAAAAGAAAAAAAGAAACTAGCTATTGTGAAACATGGAGGATGTTTGGTTATGTTCTGGAGATGCTTTGCTGCATCTGGATACGGTACATGGTGTCTTAAATCTGCGCAGAGCACAATGAAATCTTTGGACTACTGAGGCATTCCACGTGCTGCTCTCTTTTAGAAATCTCCCAATAGGTTAATGACCCAAAGCACACACAAAAACTCTAAAGTGTCCCTCTGTGAGTCCCGATCTATATTCTATTGAACTTCTGTGGAAAGAGCTGAGACTTACAGTCTGGAGAAGAAATCTGTTAAACTCAGAAATCTGCTGAGTTGGCTTAGGAGGAGCAATGAAAATACCTGTCTACAGGTGCAGATGTCTCATTGAGAGTTAAAGAAATCACTCAATGGAAGTGAATTTCTCAAAAGATGGTGCAGCAAAATGTTAAGTTGAGGATACCAACTAATTTGCCAAGGCAAGTTTGATCAGGTTTTTGTTTTTTTATGATGGAGTTGAACTATGATTCAAAGCTATGTCAAATTTTCACAGGTCAATTTTTAGTAAATTATTATCTATTGTTAATTTTTGACTATTGTAGGTTGTCTTTTCATGGAAGGGTACCAACTAATTTTTCCATGTCTGTATTTATTGTAACCTGCCACTAAAGGTCCGGCACCCACAAAATGATAATTAGGTCACCAATAAATTTTCACACACCTTCAAATCCACAAAATTAAAATAATAGCCACAGAATATCCGTCACTGATTTAAACTGTCAACAGGGTGAACCTTGTACACTTTAAATTCTGACGGGGTCTGGTGGTCTTTTTGCATGACGTTAGTTGTCTTATCATACCGAGATCTAAAGAGCTCTTTAAAGCCCTCAAAATGAGGGTGTGGAGGCCTTTGAGTTTTGTAAGGGGTTTAAAAAGATCTCGTATTTATGTATAAATCATCCCACTTAAATCAAAGTCATCTACAAAAGATGTTGATTTTAAAGAAATGCAAATATATTCAGGACTCACAACCCTTATGAAGTTTCGCTGTTTGATGTAAAAGTAGTCAAAAGACTACTAAGGAAATAAGAAAGAAAAAAAATATAGAGGGATCACAGGACCTGAGATCTTACTAATGACAAGATCTAATAGTAACATATTTTATCATCCATTTGGTTACTGGTCAGTTGACTTAGTGTTGGCAGAGTGGGAAGTGTGTGTGTGTGTGTGCGTGTGTGTGTGTGTGTGTGAATGTGTGTGCGGTGGGAAGTCTTTTACTCTACTACTAAATGAATTCCTCATCAGTTCCAAATTGTTTCCCACAGCTTTACCTTTTGAACAGTTAACTTTGGTCTTAGTCAGTGTGTTAGTCATCCATCTGTCAATCATTAAGACACACCCAAACAGAACTCAAATTTAATGGAATGTTGGATGCTTAACTGTAATGAATAAAAAGACATGCAACATTGGCTGCATCTGATTAGTAGTACTGGGAATCTCATATTATTATTATTATTATTATTGTTGTTGTTGTTGTTGTTGTCATTATTCTATATGTATAGCAGCCTTCAGTGAATTGGTGGGTCCAAATTTTATACTATTTTTAACATTTAAATCATAGATGCATGGTCTTTAAAAGTACTGGCAAAGACAAAGTGGTTATGTTCCTTGAGAAAAGATAAACGGATGTTTGTAATTACAGAAATACATTTTATTGGCTCATTTTTTCATTGAAGGCACTTTTATGCATGTAATAAAGTGTCCAAAGAATCAAACCCCCTCCAACAAATGCTTTGTCTACAGAGTCGGCTGACAAGGAACAAGTTCCTGGGATTTTCTTTTCCTTTCTTTTTTTTTTTTTTCTTGTCCCAGTCCCCCTCCTGGTTGGGGTTGTTTCTGAGGCAAAGACAGACTTTACCCTTTCATTGGGGGAAACAGAGTTGACCCATTTAAATATATAAAGGTAAATACTTCAACATTAGAGTTTGAGTCACACTAAAGGTATCTGTGTCAGTTACAGCTGTAAAACTGTCTGTCTCTTTGTAGAACATGAATAAAGTTAAAAGGACTTGGATGCAAACATTTGTCATTCTTCACAATGCCTGTCATCTGCCCTACAGTTAAACAGCTTTTCTTCAGAAAGCACGCTGCCAGAAAATATATGTGAGGCTGGCAGGTTATAACACCATCTAAACAGTGCCATGAAAGAGTAATGATGAGTGAAACCTACCTAATAAGAAAAGTTAATGTTTATATTTTGATGACTCAGCCAAACCTATTAAACAAATGAACTTTCTGAAAGAAAATGGAAGCAACATCTGAATATCTGTGCAATCTTAAAAAAAAAAAAAAATCATAAAATGTCCAGTGCAAACATTTTGTCCTGAGTTTTTACAGTGGTGCCTCTGAGTTGATCAGCTCACCAGTTTTCCAACAATTTTCTTGATTAGTCATGGTGATTATGAATATGAGCGCTGCAGTGCAGAGATAACCGGACTCATTTCCCTCAGGATTTTGGAAATTGGAACAATAGTGGCCACCATGAAATATGAGATAGCAGCGATGCAGAGGAAAGGAGAGGATAGCTACTAATTGAGAGGGAAAAGCCCACATACTCGCACAGGAAAGGTTTTACACCTTTGTACATTTCATCATATGTGAATGCAGAGAAGGTGTGTGAGATGGATTCTGAGATGTAGGAAAAAATGTGAATGCTAAAATTTTGCCCATAAGCCTTTTGACTTGTGCAGACCATGCTTTTAAAGTTTGAGCTTTTACTTTCAAAACTTTAAGTGCACTTGAACTTTTGAGGAAAAACCTCACGACACCAAAGGGCAACTATCCATGGCTACATATCAAGGCCTGCTTTTGAAAAATAAAAAAAACTGTTCAATCAAGCCAAAATATTGCTTTGAATCCAAACACTGAAAAGGTGTGAAGGAACAATTCGCCCCAGAATGAAGACTCAATCATTACTTACTCAGCCAAACATCACCTCAAAAAACTGTAAAGATAAAAAGTTAATGAAACATTTAGTTTTTCAGCGACATCTGAGTGTTCTTTCCCATTCTGATATCTTCAAGGAACATTTTGCAGTTTAAAAAAAAACAAACAAAAATGACTATATCTTCCATAGAACTATAGCAGCAAGAAAAGGCAAAGCAAGTTTATTTGGATAGCTTATTTCATACCCAAAGGCAATTCAATTTAATACCTTTGCAAAGGTATTAAAATGAAAAAAAAAGAAGTAAAAAATAAATGAATAAAAACAGCATAACACTCAAGGTTTAAAAAATCAGATTAAAGAAACACAAGTTTTTAATCAAAGTATCTCAAAGTCCACGAATGAAGATATTTTTGTTAAAAGCAGGGCACTTAGATATTTATAACAAAATAGGCAGGTATTAGATCCAAAAGCCATAAATTGTCATCCTTTGGTGTGTATTGACAGTAACTTGCATGGCATTGTTTGTTGACTTGTGTATAATTATAACAAGAGACCTTTATAAACACTTTAGTACAAATTCAAAGCTAAACATTACCATGATTTGTCTATAAGCACACTATCCAAGTTATCGTGACATCTTTGATTCTTGTCAGACGCTTAAAATAGCATTTATTTGGCAGTACAATGTAAAGATATGATAACTTTTGATTTTCATGTTATATTTCTCTGTTACTATCTCATTGACTTGATTTCTCCACATTGTGTTTCCCAGCAATGTGGAGAAGTCTTTGCTTCCCTTTAGTTGTGTTCACTTCTATTTCATGTGCACTGTCATCCGGGACCTGGAAACTATGGTAACAAGACAACAATACAATTTAAAAAAAAAACCTGATGTTTCACTTTTTTAAAAGTAAGATTTGTGTTTCAGCTTTGCGATTATTCTTATTGTGCATCAGAGCTAAAATACTGTAAAATTCCATTCTTAACAGAGTTAGCAGTGTGCCTGTGCTGGGTGTGGAGTACAAGCCACGGCAAGCGCTCACCCACACTTGCTGAGTAATTCATGACGAATGCAGCAACTTCCCGAATGCTCCAGATAACCTGAGGCTACATCTGCAGTGACGCATCGATTTCCGTCAAAAAAAAAAAGCGTATCACAACAGCTACGCAGTATACAGTACACAGAGCCTGCAGTGAGATGATACTGAGATGAGTTTGTGGTAAAACTTTCCCTTCTAAGTCAAAAATTACAGCTTAAAAGTTTGAGTTAAATCCTAAAAAACAACAACAGGGGGTTTTGTTCCTGATGTCTGTTCTGACATGGGAATGATGGGAGATGGAATGATAAGAAAGCTTGATGAGAGCGGCTTTGCGTTTCATCCATCTCCAGAGCCGTACATCATTTATTCTTATGAATGTTGGACTTTTTCCAATGAATTTTCAGCCAGACGTTTCTGTGAAACTTGTTGCATGCAGTATGCAAAGTGGTTTCACTGTTTCCCACGATTAAAACACTGCCTTAAGTAACAGCATTAGTTTATGTTCCATCAGGGATAAGTCACCAATTATTCACTTCATGACTTTGCTTTATGATCCTCACCTGTCAGGCCTGAAATGCAAGCAAATAAACTGATTTTATACTACTTTCCAACAAAGATGACAACTGTGAATTTTACCCTATTTTAACCTTGAACTCCTGTGATTGTCAGATTAAATTCTCATTTTGTAAGAAATTTTTTCCTTTTGACTGGTCAAAGAGTCAATCTTTCTGCCAATCAAAGGCTGGCAGTAATAAAGAAAATGACCTAAGCATAAAAAATGTTTTTACAGTGAAAAACACCCATTTAAATTCTTTTTGAAAAAATATAAATAATTCTGAAGAGAAAAAGAAACTTCTACACCTCTGAATTAACACAACACGGAGTCTTGGCTGTACCACCTCTGTTACATAAACTGAAGGAACCTACCACACAAACTGATTTTCTTCATGCACATATCATGTGCATTTTGTCATGTACCGGTTGAGGAAGAAGGAAAAAGAGAGCATGGGAAAGAGTGAGGAGGAGGAGGAAGAGGGTGTGTCGACAGGTGTGCCTGCCTTCCTACGTATGTTTTTGCGTTGCCAGCCATTGTACTAACATTTACCTCCTGTTGTGAATAAAAGGCACAGGCATGACATATCTCATTCAGATTGTTTTAAGCAGGCTCCCACTTCATTAACTTCAGCCTGAGGCTCCAATACCAGCATGATGAAGATGAGAAATCTTCTCTTGGGCTTTATTCTTGGACTCCTTACTGCTGTCCATTCAACACCTGTTCACAGTAAGTGACATTGAATTTTATCTATTTATCTTTATCTAGTTGTTATAAATGATATTAAGATATTTTATCAAGATATATATGCAGATATAGACAAACAGATATAGATATATAGCTTTAACACCCAGGATTAAACAAATAGTCTTTAATGTAAAGAGTGATGATTAAATTCAACCTTGTGTAAAAAAAAAATTAAAAAAAATCACTAATTATTGATGAAAATCCCAGTGTTAATTACTTCGGGGACAATATACCATATAAATTTATTTTTACTCTGACAAACAAAGTCAATCTTTGATATGGACCTCTCCATCAAGAGCCTTTCCTTGCGTGAGTCAGCACCTAAGATGTTCTTTAAGTTTCAGGTCTAAGTCTTTCCGTAAGATTCATATTTCATTGCTGGCACACAAATCTCTGCAGCACCTCCAGAACACACAGAGCAGTCTTTGTCGGACCTTGTAAGCTCTTCCAGAAGACACATTTATACGTTTAATCTTGAAACCAGAGATCATCAAATTGTCGTTCCACCAGTTTGGCGATTCGTAACTTTAATAGGGGGAAACACCTGATCTGAGCATGACTGAACAGAAATGCAGAGTGGACATGTGATTTGATCTTTAAGGACACCTTGTTATAGCATCTACAAGGATTAATAGCAAACTGTCTTAGAAGCGTAAATGAATATCATAAGTCCAAGTATGAGATATTTTATACCATTTTATCAGTCTTTAAGCACCATTAAAGCTCTTTCCCATGCAAAAGATGACAACAAGCATAAAAAATTACACTTCTGCAACAAAATCTGTTTTCTAAATGTGTCCTGATGTTTGCACTTATTCATTAAAATATCAGAGTTCCAACTTACTGAGTCTAGGACAATATTTTTAATGAAAAATATCTGAAAAACTTGGAGATGGAAAACTTTCTATGTAAAAAAAAAAAAAAAAAAAAAGTAGATATTCATTTCATGTAATCGTCTTTTTTATGTGGCACTTTGCCAAAAAAGGCTGGAAACAAGTGCAACAGTACAATGCTAATCACAACTGATATCAACTTATATTTTATAAACTCAGTGCATGCAATATAAAAGTAAATATAGTGCACTCAAGATATGCAGCAATAGCATCAGATAGACATGAATTATACCTTTATAAGTCATTATGCCTTCACCATAAGCTACAACATTGAAATAAAGACTCAGAACTGAATTCAGTGGCGCTTGTCATCCCATTGAAAGTGAATGAAAGGCTGATGAACGAAGCACACACATTTGAATCATTTCTAAATCCTAAGGCTTTGTTTGCTTAACCGACTGTTGTAATTTGCAATGACATCGGTGAATAACATATAGAAAACTGCACCATTAAAATAAAATACACATTTAACTGTCAAAAAAAAAATCATTGAAAGTGTCCATGCACTCTCTGACAAACCCGCTTGTCTCATTCTCTTTGACAAAAACTCTTCTGTGTGCTATAACAAAGACACCCTTACCAGTCATGGTTCTGACGTACTAGGTGTGTCAGAAACTAAAACTGATGCTTTGATGAGGCAAGCCACAATTAGTCAGCCAGATTAATCATTACTGTCTCTCACCACACCTTATCAAAGCAGACCACAAGACAAGCTGAGGCAAGCATTTAAGACAATACACATCAAGCTCTATGTGGACTTGTTGTAATACATTATAAAAGCTGGGAAACCTTTTTTGCTCATGTCCGGACTGGTAGGTAAATACTTAAGATAATCCATGTATTTTGTTTTTTTTCTCTTTGTCCTAGCTGGGACAAGTATCCCTCCCAAAGCAGAGGATGACGTTTATGAGGAGGCCATGACAGAGGGGTTCATTGTTGAACATTATTCTGGCCCTTCAGTCACAACTGAAACATCCCAAAAAAACACAGCCATTCAAACATCTGTGCAGCCACCCTTGGATGTCATGTCTGAGGGCCGTGGTGAGAGCCCACCTTCTATGTTCTCTGAAGTTGGAGTTGGACACGCCAACAACGCATCACATGCTGAAGGCCCCACCTTCACAAAAGACTACAATTCAGATGGGAGCTTTTCTTCACTTACAACTGCATCAACTGAACTGTCCACAACCACTCAAGCTTCTCTGCAGACGTCCTCTGATCTCATGACTGAGGGCAGTGCTGAGACCCCACACCCTACATTATTCGAGGAAGACAGTGGAGACTCCACCACCATTAGTGCTTCACATACTGAGAGAGTCACCATCTTTGGGAACTCTGATGACTCAGTTTCATCTACCATCCAAACCTTCCAGTCTGACCTCACCTCTCTAGCAGTGCCACAAGAAGCTCACTCAAGCAACATTGAGGCCACTCCCTCCACCAGTGACGTTACAAACAGTTTCAATTTGTTGTCTGATTTGGGATCGGGAGAATCTAAGTCAGAGAATGCTGGGATGGGTGAAGGCACCACTGTGACCACAAGCTTAAATTTCACAGCTGCAGACATCTTGAAAAAGATAACAAAACAAGTTCAGCACGTTGAAAGTAATTATCCAAACACCCCAACCCCCAACCCCCAGCCAACATTACATCTTTTTTTTTTTTGTTACTTGCTTATTGAAATATGTGTAATGCTGTGTTTTCACATGTCTTTAGACTCACAAGCCATTAGAGGGCCTGAAGCTGACATGCAACCAGATCACCCCAAAGGACACAATACACCTGGTAGGTACAAAAAAAAAAAAGCAAATTAATAAACACTTTATTTTAAGATATTTCCTTGTCTCATACCTTCTCTCCCATATGTCCAGACTGGATCATCATAGTCGGATTTCTTGTTGGTCTTGCAGCACTTGTAATGCTCTGTGCTGCCATTGCCACCAAAGACAAGTAAGGCTTGATTACTAGAATGGTACTCACACTTGTGTCTATAACCCATTCGAGCACTGATTTAATCTCACATTGTTCTTCATGGTGCAGGTGGAATGCACCGAAGCAGCCATCTGAGAACAGTACCAAAACAAATTCCTCCAACCAGAAGATGGAGCTAGAGATGCAGACCTTCTTGCAAAAAGATGAGCCCAAGGAGGAGGGAAAGGACTCTGAGTACACAGTTATTCCCCTGGATGAGCTTCCAGAGAATTACTCATCAGATTGAGGTTTGGAGACGGACCTTCTGGAGACTTGACTCATCACACAACCCAAAGACTGTTCTTGAAGCAGATTTTATTGGAAGCCAAAACTGCAAAGACTATTGAGCAGAAGGTTCTTTTTCATGTCATTTTAGGCCTGCATTTTTCCTGCCTACTTTCAAAAACTGTTACCACGCTTTTAACTTAAAATATTGTTTTGATTAATATATATTTATTTCCGAATCGGCTTTCCAGTGTGCACGTCGTTTATTTCAATTCAAATGCAGCTGAAAATTCTTGTTTTCCTCAGTGTTTTCACCTGATTTTTACACCTTCCCTTTTGAACTTTCAGGCTAAAATACTGGTTTTGATGCATCTTTTGCAGTGTGTTTGTATTATAGTTTTAAAATCTCTTTGAAACCTTATTCAAGTCTGTTTTGTGAATTTTAACTTATATTACGCTGCCTATGAACTTTCAGAGCACTGACGATTGTTTAGCCCACTGAGGCAATCTCTCCTGTGAACCCCCACAGTGCTTGCATTGTTGTAAAATGCACTTATTGAATGTTTATATGCTTCACGCCACCTCCTGATTTTACAAGAAATAAACACAATGGAAACTCATCAATAAACATTTATTTGTTTTTCTTTGAATATTTACATGCAAGTATTAAAACATTTACACACTTGAAGTCCATTTTCTGGACAAATAGTTTTGTGCTTGTGGTAGTTTTATCAAGTACGAGTCCATTCAAATCTGTTTGCATTTAGTCAGTCAAAGTCAACAAAGTTCTGCATTACAAGGAAAGTCGAACAACAGAAAAAATATTTAATACATTGTCGGACTGATATGTGCATAGGATCAAAAGGAAAAAAATACAAAATTAAAGAGTAACTTTTATAGTCTAGGAATTCACATATTGATAGAAAACACTGACTACATACATGACTAGCAACAAGTTCTAAATTAAAACAAGGACCAGTAACAAATGAATCAGGAGGGAAAGTGGTGTAATGGATGATTAGCTGTATTTTCATCATTAATATTCAAAGGTGCCAGAGCCAAACACTTGGTATCTCATGTGGAACATCAGCATTCGCACACATCTGAAATCTAACCTGGCCAGCCATTAACGTAGTTTTCCTCTTCAATTCAAACTACTTTAGTCCCTCTGGATTTGAGCTTAATTTCCAGAGGAGAACCAGTACCAATGGATCAGAAGGAGTTATCTCTGGATGTTATTGGGTTGGCATACAGCCAATCAGAGGACTGTAGAGACCTAGGCAGACCAACAAACTGGTGTGGAGTGCCAGTGAATGAGTGTTGTAAGTTTTGGGGAAAAATACTCTCTGATCCATGGTGTTGTTAGCAATTCTTTAGCCATCTTATTTTAAATTGTGGCTTTTAGACACTTGTGTTCGATGTCACATAAAGACTTGCCTCGCCCATTTGCAACTGGTTTGGGACGCTCTGCACTGCTTGGCTGTGAATGATCGGGTCAACAGACCCAAGAAAGAAATTTTTCAGATGGAAGGGTCCAGTTGGCCAGATTACCCAAGACCACCTTCATGGGTTTGAAACCTTTTCAAAAAACAACATCAGAACTTTTCAGTCACAACAAGATTTGCATGCAAACTGTTCAGTATCGACATTTATTCCCAGCAAGTCATTATAAACCAAGTTTTGTATGACCTTCTAAAAAGTAAAAATAAAAAAACAGCAAATAAGGTATTCTAATGTCACAACCTAGTGAAACACGTTGGTCTAAAGAAGGAAAAATGCAACATTGTTTACGGTATGTATAAGTATATTCTTTAAAGAAACATTTAACATAGTAAAAATATTTATAATGACAAAAATGTCAAGTCTATACAATTTATATTTAAAGTTTATCTAAAGAGATTATATACACAAAGTGCAAGGAGGCACTTTAAATATGAATATATAAGCTATAGCTTATCTGAAAGAGAAAAGTGGAATCCAGTTTTGAACAGGGTTCAAACAGATTTTCAGCACTGTGAAACTCCAAAAATGTGTAAAAACAACAATGACCTTGTTGTTACAGCATCAGATTTATGTGAGTGCTGGAGGCAGAATTTAGTGTGTCTTTGCTAAACAGATGTGACCATGTCTAATTAACTTTGAATTAAATTACAAGCTTGTTCTTTACAGTCACATGAAAAAGTACATTCTCTAACTGTTCTAAAGTTTTGCATTTTGAGGACATAAAAATTCACCTGGTCCTTACCAGATCTTTAAAATTAGGCAAATACAAATAATGAGATGAAGAACACGCATCATATTACACCATGTCCATTGTTATTACAATTAAATACAATTAAATAAAAGCTGAAGCAATGTTTATAACCCAAGTAAACACATATTGCTTCCATAGATATTAAAATGGCAACTAGGTGCTGTTGATCAAATCGCCATAATTAATGATTTAATTATCAGCCAATATGGCCACCTTTTATAAAAGCAGAGTTTTTGGTAGTTTGCTGGTCTGGATCATTCAGGTGTTGTTTAACACAATGTCAAAGGGGAAAGACATCAGTAATGATATTGGAGAACTAATTGTTTCTGCCCATCAGTCTTGCAATGGTTCTAAGGACATTGTAACCAATTTGGAGTTCATGATTTAACAGTAAGAACGATTAAACACAAGTGGAAAACATAAAAGAGAGTTGCTAATCTTTTTAGGAGTGGATATTGCAGCAAGGTTAATCCAAAGTCAGAGTGTGGAATGCCCAGAGAAACAGCAAAAATCTCATTCACTTAAGTTAATTGTTCTACAACTAGAACAATACTGAACACATTTGTCTTGACTGGAAAGGGTTTGCAGGAAAAAGCCTGTTCTCTTAAAAACAAAACAAAACAAAAACAAAAACAAAAAAAAGAAGAAAAACATTGCAGAATGGATTATTTGAAAAAGTCACAAAACTTGAAGACCGAAGTAAAGGTCTTTGATGAAAACGTATTAACATATTGAACATATTAATGATCTGGGCCTGAATTGCATCTGCAGGAATTGTAACCATGCAGTCGCTAATTTCACAGAGAACTCCTTTGTTCAGAAAATTACTTTCGAGATTCATCTGATGCCATCTGTCTGATGAGTAAAACTTTGTTGAAAATGGCTCATGCAACAGGCTAATGATTACAAGCATGCCAACAAATATATAATGTGTTGGCTAAGAAAAAACAGTACATACATATATATATATATATATATATATATATATATATTGTTTTGGGGCCAATTGTTTGCCCAAAATTTTAGAGAATGACATCATGCAGAAAACAA
>JAOWBL010001189.1:0-53916 GCA_028564865.1 Zenarchopterus dispar | reverse complement strand
TATATAAAATAAAGCCATTGTTGCTGGGTGCAGTATTCAGTCACACCTCATATACAGTCAGGTCACTCTGAAAAGAGCCCATTTATATTTGATGTTCTAGGTTTATTAAATTAAATACAGTAGCACAAGGTGTTGGGAGTATTATCTCTTTCTACTTTACCAATACTTGTGTTTTTTTTAATTCATTTTTCAAAACAGAAGCAGGAAAACCAGAACCAAAATATCCAAAAGACAGCAATGAAAGAAATTCCCTCAATGAATTCATTTTTTTATCCCATCACTTACATAAAGAAACCAATTTCATTAAATATCCTTATTTATTTAAAATAGTTACGCATTTGAGATGGTTTCCATGGTAGCACAGAAGGCCATGACCCACTTTCATATCTGGCAGATCAGTTATGAGATTGTTCAGTGTGTGTGTGTTTATGTTGCGCTGTGCACGCTCATGGATGTGTGTACATGGGTGGATAATATGACATTTTCTAGCATGCACACACAAGCAAACACAATCCTGCTGGATCTCAACGTTTCTTCTTTTTTCTCCTTCTCATATAAATTTCTGTCTTTTTCTTCTTTTCTAATATTCAAACTTTCTCTTGCTCTAAAACTTTTTTCTTAAGTTCCACCTAAAACACACACAAACACACATACATACTCATAGACACACACATAGTTGTTTCTGGTGAGAGGACAGCTTGTAAGCAAATTGTTTAACTGTAGCTTTTTGTCAATTAAAATGTATGTGTTCTGATTTTTATGTGCTAATGTATTGAAGGGCAGATGCTAAGTGAAGTCTTTCATTAAATATTGCTTTTTAGCCAATGCTTTATCTGCTGTACACATGCAATGACACACTCTGGCACCACATGTATGTCTGGTTATGTCTGCAGACTAAGAGCCTTTAGTGTGTGATAATGTGCTCAGTGTTTTAGATAAATAATGCAATGTGCGGAGCTGGTAATTGGCCCCTTGTGATTTGGAGTGGCACAAAGTCAAACACATACATCTTTTTTCTAGAGCTGTTTCATCTTGTTCTTGGCCACACCCATCACAGCTGTCATTTGGGGAGAGGTTGTCATGGTTTAGGGTCTTTCTGGTAGGGTTTGATGTGTTTTTTTCTTGGATTTTCTCATTTTCTAGTCTAGTTCCTGTTTTTATTTTGAAACTCTACAGCTGTTCTCGATTCCCAAGAACTTGGCAAGTGCGAGTCATGAGAACATGTTTTGGTGGATGTGGGAATGCTTGTCTTGTTTTCTGTGATTGGAACAAAAGCGTACAGCTCAGCTAATAGGCTAACACATATTGCAATGTAAAAATAACATCTACAGTTTAATTGGTTTTTAAAACAAACACCCTAAACACTAAAACAGCTGAGAATGAGCTATATATTGCTCTTGCTGAGGTTTTTATAACCATTATTTTGTACAATCTGTTTTTAATGGATTTTCTGCTATTGTATGCCAGTCACATTATAAATATAGTTCAGTAGAAGGGAAAAGAATAAAACTCTGAAAATGTCGGAGTAAATTTTAAAATAGACTCTGCCTTCATAACTTTATGACAAATATAAAGTTGTGATAAGTATATTATAGCATGATAACACCTTAAAAATACATTCTGTCAAAAAACAATATATATTTACTCCGCCCTCCTCTTCTATTACTTTTGGTTGTTGGTGCAGAATGCATTCTGGGATACTTTGCCATCTCAAACCTGCACTGGTCTCTGCTGGATGTATCCTCGATAAAATGGACACAGCAAGAACACATCTGGGTAATTCTTGTCTGTTCTTGATGCGTTCTAGAGAATTGGAATGGTACTTCAGCTGCATTAGATGATGTTTCACAAGAATGCAAGAACACAACTATGCACAAGAATGCATGTTGAAGAAACGGCCCATGTCTTCCTCAAATTCCAGTTTGACTTCCCTTATTCCTGTGTGTACAGATTGTATGCACCTGTGTCTCATCAGCCCCATCTATATATTATCTTGGCCTCCTTTCCTCCCAGGTAGTTCTCTCTTTTTTAACCTGTTTGCCCATTTTCCTTGTCATGTTTTATTATTTAGTTTCTTTACTTTCTTGTGAAACCTGTTTGTGTTGAATTTTTCGGATACCTGCCTTGCAGTGCTATATGTTAAGTAAAGGACTTTTCTGTTTGCAACTCCTGCTTCCTGGAGATCTCCTGTATTTGGGTCCTTACCACAACCTCAAACTGTAACAGAGGTGGGAAGCCGGAGTACCCCTGAAGATCCCAGTCGAGTTTCAAACTCGGCATCGTACTTGCTGTGATTCTAGTATGGTTAGAAAGTGAACTGTTTTTCATGGAATTAATTTATCTTTTAAATGACTTGCGTGGATTCTCATTTGTGAATCTAAAATGTCTACCTTTTTTGCGATCGCGTGGGCATTTTTAAACAGGATGGCCATGTTCTCCATCTGTGCTGTTTTCAGACTGCAGACAGCATTTGAGGTAGCTGTTTCTTCAAATGCTGACTTTCCCTGGATGATTCTCTCATCACAGATAAGAAACTCAGATGATTTCAGGTTTTTATACCCTGGAAAAAAAAGCTGTTAGCTTTATTTGATCTGAAGTGTAACATCAGCATGTTAAAAAGAACATAAGTAACTTGTCTTTTCTTATAGCAGCTAGTCATTGGATATTGATGTGGACAGTTTTTCTTAATTTTTCTTTTAAAAAAGCTAGAAAACCTGTTTTTTGCTGGCTTCTGACCTTTTCAACTTATTTTTAACCTTTAACATATAATGCTTCATTAATGCTACATGAAGCAACAGATAGAAAGTGTCAGCTCAAGGTGTTTTCTGCTTATGACACAAAAGATATTGAAATGTGTTACTGCTTTGCTGTAGCAACCTATTATGTCTCACATAAAATGTCTGAGTGAAACAAATCAACCCAGGATGCAATCTCTCTTGCACATTGTAAAAGGAAATGATTAAATATTTATTTTATTACTTACTTTATATATCCACCACTGTAGCTGGTAGGTTGAGCAAATGTATCCACCACTACACAAAATAACCCACGTTTGGTGGGTAGGAGGTACTTTCCAACCCTGCAGTCCAGTGAAAAAAAGTAAACATTTGTCAAGATCGGATTTGTATTTCCAGCATCTTAAATGATCACAAAGTAGTATTATTAAAATAATATAACAAGAATGTCACATTCTAGCATTGTTTCTCATCAGTCATCTTCCTCCATGGATATTACATATTACTACTTGTGACTTTTATCATAAGGATAACTGTTCAGTACATTTATACATTCGATAAGTTTATTTATGAAAGAGAAGTAATCGCAGAAGCAATCAGTTTCATTATAATTGTATTTCCATAACGGCAGATTGTAAAAAGCATACCAGCTGAGGAAGATAACAAATTGTGTTGAATATTTAATCTACTCATCATTCAACTCCTTAAGAGTGCATGTGCAGGTGGGCAAGAGTGGAAAGGAAAAAGTCCTGTTTAACTAGAGAGAGACCTTCCAAAAGAAGAAGTTTCAGAGATCGCTGCCACTAGCCCCCTTTGCTAAGAGGGGAAAAAATAAACTGTGGTTGGTCTGTGATACTTACTGTGAGAAAAAGAGAGAGAGAAAAATTGACTGCAATAACAATTCTCTATAGAGCATAGGTAATTATAGCATGCATTTAAGTATTCATTGTGAAAGGTTGGCCTAGAATTTAGGCAAATTGCAAATTCCCCTGATATTTCAGCCTAAGAAACAGCACCAGGGATTCACTGATATAAAAGCTCAAAACTCAAAGTGCACTTAAAACCTTCTTTACCAGATGAATTCTTATATTGTCAATAATATCAGGGTCCCTCCTATCCTCAAATTTACTAACATGAACCCTAGCAAAATTTTACAGCTAAATGACAATAATCAAGTGTCACTTTGGAGGTGCAACAAGGAATTGTGGGACCAAATAAAGGAAATACCTGTCTTCACACTACATTTTTAACATTTAGGCACGATTGATTTACCCCCAACAAAATGTACACAAACTAAAGATTGGAAGCTGCAGAAGCAAAGCTCTCTTCTTCTCGTTTCGGCTGCTCCCTTCAGGGGTCACTACATCATACCATAATCTAACCCTAACCTCTGCATCTTCTTCTCTCACACCCTCATGACCCTCATGTCCTCCTTCACATCATCCATATACCTCTTTCTGTAGGCCTCCTGCCTGGCAGTTCCCACCTTAACATCCTTTTCGCAATAAATTCACTATCCCTCCTCTCCAAAACATTTAATATGTGCCATCCCTCTGATGTACTCGTTTTTTGATCCTATCCATCTTTGTCACTCCCAAAGACAGCCTCCACACTTTCATTTCTGCTATCTCTAGCTCTGCCTCCTGTCCCTTCCTCAGTGCCACTGTCTTCAAACCATACAACATCGCTGGTCTCACCACTGTCTTGAACACCTTTCCTTTTATTCTTGCTGACACCCTTTTATCACACATCACTCCTGACACTTTTCTCCACCCGTTCCAACCTGCTTGTACACGCTTCTTCACCTCTTTTCCACACTCTCCGTTGCTCTGGACTCTTGACCCTAAGTACTTAAAATCCTCCACTTTCTTTATCTCTTCTCCCTCACATTTTTAGAAATGCATGTACGTTTAGTGAAATACCAACATTAGATTTCGACTTTTTTATCCTTTTTACAGTTTGCTAAAATGGGATTTCTATAGGATGACAGCTCATGATTCATGGATTCAAAATAAAACTTTCTGAAGAGCTGGCTGTCAAATACACTTTAGTATTGGCAAAACATTATCTCCAGTCCGTCATGGCTGTTTCTCCTGTTACCCATCTCTCTCCCCCTTTTTCTTTTTTAACACAGTTTTTAAGCCTTATGACCTTGCACTCTCATACACAGCTATGAGGTTATTTATGTCTGTGGGGTTAGATGATGAGACATTAGGTTGGAGATGAGTTTTGGTCATAGCCAAATGGTGTTATAGAGTTATGTTTTGGGCCGTAACCTCATTAAAAAATAATCGATCAAGAGACACACAAGACTAACATTTTAAGCAGTTTTCTGCCACTGCATCTTCTCTCCAGTGAATGGATGAAGAAAGGGGGAGGACAACTATGAGTCACACACAAACCCCAAGATGCTGATAGTGAAATGGAAAACCTCAGAGTTAGAAATGGTAATCCACCAGCCTGTGTGTTGTATCATCATGGTTGTGTCCAGCTTCCTCTCAAGTGACTGGAGTTGCACTTGAAATCCAGCTGTATAGTTAATTATGTCATAGCCTGAATTAAAAATAAAGTGACCAATTCAAACAGGATGCACATTCTGGAGTTCTTTGGATTTTACTGCCGATGACAATCGCCTCTAAAGCTAAGACATTTTGGAAAACGATGCCGAGATGGGACTTTATCTTCTTGCATAAAACCTACTTTTGCTGACCATCCCTGAACTGCTTCATATGAGCTGACTGTGTTCATTTATTTATTCCATATTTGTCATCTGTGTTTTTCTTGATTTGTTCTGAAGTTTTTTTTCTGTATTTAAATTCATGCATATTAATATAATGAAGTTAATGAGATGTTCCATGTTCTGTGGCAGACTCTATGACTGGAATATTTTATTTTCTGTTCCAGATTTTCTTAGGAGCAGGTAAAGCAGATAAAAAGGCATTTAATATCTGGACTGCCTTACTGAATTATATTTCACTTGGTTCAACATGTTCTGTCCTTTTAGTCTGTTTTTGTCTGTGTGCTTCATGTCTCATTACCTTTGACTCTGGCTCCAAACACAAACATAATTTCCAGGTATATAATTAATTAGGAAAGAAGAAAAACAGAGGCATCTCTTTGAAATGGCTTTGCATTGTTTTCTTTCACTAATAAATTGATGAAAGGACCAAACTGCTTTCGGTGAGTTTCTCAAAGTGGAGAAACAAATTGGATGTTCTTCTACTTGTAGAAATCGTGGACTTGCTGTAAGGTTATTACATATATTCATTTTTTATCCCAGGGACACTGCTGGTGGAGAACATGCAGATAAATGGTGTGGCTGAGGGTCCAGATCGTACCATCTCTCTGTCACTGAAGGACAACAATGACTACTGGGTGATCCTTGATCCGACCACACAGGCTCTTTACTTAAACAGCACTGGACGGGTTCTGGACAGAGATGTAAGAACACCTAATCTTTTTATTTTAAATGCTTCTGCATCTTTTTGTTCTGTTCACTTTTTGATTACAGATAAGTTTATGGAGGCTTTCAGTTCTTCTACATTTTGTGATGTGAATGATCAATTCAAGGTGCATATTTTGGTCATGGTACCAGCTAACTGAAATCAAACTAAATCAAAGTTCTCATAATTGGACGAACACACTCCGATAATGCAGCTGAAGTTGATCTAATACCTGCATGTAAATGCTGAATTGAACTCAAACTACTCCATACACTCCAAATGGGCTCCACAATCCCCATCTCTATATTTGATCTGGATGTGATGCAAGACACTGATAAAAAAAAAAAAACTATAGAGAGCATACTACGTGATCAAAGCGAAGTCTGGCCATTTCAGCCAGTCAGCTTAAAAAAGAGAAAAACAATGCAAACAAGCAGAAATCCCTAGTGCCATCTATTGCAGCCTATGCGGATAAACTGTTGTCGGTTGATGGATTTTCTTCACATGCATAGGACCAAAAATGGAGTCCAATTTAATGGCCTGGTCAAGCTATGTAGGCGTCAAGATGTAGCTTGAGAAAACTGTACTTGTATAGATACTGAGAAGGAACACACCTCTACACATGGTGTCATAGTGTTACATCCCCTACTGGCCTGTTTGCATTCCCACTAAACACACAGTATCACTGGAAGGTTCTCAAAGTCTCCAGCAGGCACCTGGGCTTTAATTAGTGGAGATAAATTTCTTGACTAGCTGGATTTACGAAGGTGTGCATTGCACCATGTAGATTCTTGCATCCACTAAGACATAGTGTGTCAATTTGGAATGTGATGCTAGATCAGATATACAAGCTGTCGGATATTTTACGATGCGACACGAGTAAGAACAGACATATCTGTTGGCCTATAAAGCATCTGCATGGGGTTACGAGGCTGCATTCCTCATTCGGCACCAGGACTCAACATAACATCGGAATATCAATTAAGAACAAAGCAGAAAAGGACAATATGTTATTGTGACCACTCCCATTCTGAACTGTTTGTGTCCTGCGTCAATCAATTTTCCTGCTTCAGTTTCGTTGCACAAATGTTATTTTTCAAACCTTTACTTACCACGGTAAGAAGTACATACCACGGCCTGCTGTGCAAGTGCAAGAAGACACCTGTAGTTGTGAATGTGGACTGCAGAATCAGATCTTTACCAAATCCAAATTCTATTAAAATTGCACAATGGTAATATGAACATAAGAAAAGGTCTTCTCCAGATATTTGTGAAAAAACTGGAGAACTTGTAGAAGCAACATCAGAAGTGCAGCAATCTACAAATCAGTCTTTTATTTTAGATATCCTAGACAGGAGCTGCTCCCAACTACAAAGGGTACAAGCCAGCCTGCAGGGAATTTTCCAAAACATAGCTGAACAACTCTGGCTCTTAGAAGCAAAGTCTTGTCCTCTTAAAATACTTCTTGATTGAATATTTTATTGAACAATATGTTTTAGTTCTTCAAAATGACAAAACACTTGAAAAAAACGTGTTACCCCATCATCATTGTGAAGGGGTAATTGATTAGAGAGTTAAAAAAGAAAAGTTAAAAAACTGAGAACTTAATACATTCTAATGCAGGATATAAGAGTCACCTGCAAAAAGTGACAAGTATTGGTGTGTTGTGCAACTCTGTTCTATGATGGCATATTTAGCATTCCAACACCCTTTATCTGTAACTCTGTTTCTCTTTTGCAGCCTCCATCATATATCCATTCCATCGTGGTTCAGGTTCAGTGCACCAACGAGCTGATCGGCACCGTGATCTTACATGAGGTCCGCATTGTGGTTCGAGACCGCAACGACAACGCACCGCGTTTTCAGCAGCCCAGATACTATGTCGCCATTAGTGAGGTAAACCGCTGAAAAAACATACACAAACTGTCTCTTAAAGTGTTAAAGCAAAGCGGGGGGAAAGAGGAGAAAATTTTCAACAAAGTGAGTTTGGTCAAAATACATAAAGTGCCTCTACACTAAACCATTGCACTTTGCCTTCACTGCCACAGTCCATCAAGATTATAGTTATTACATTGATTAGTTTGAAGGGAAGAATAGAGGGGAAAAAACAAATTAGTGGAGTAAACCGGGTGCACTGTACCAACTTTTTCTATTTTTTTTTTTTTTTGAGGCATTATTTGAAAAAAGTCATCAATATACTACATACAGACTTTGTCTTTTTTTTCTTAAAAAATATCTGCTTTTTTATGTGGTTGTTGAACAAATGAAAGGGAAAAGGCAGAGAAAATCTGTCACTGGGCGATTTTTTTCTTCATATTCTTAAAGTAGACACTCCTACTGTTGGTGGATTCTGATGTCTGGGGAAGAGGACTTTCAAATTTAACCTGGGCAAGGATGCAAAAGCACCGACCTATAGCTAGACCAAGCTGAATATATTATTATACACTCTTCAACAGCCTGTCTAACTCAATCTGTCCTCTCAATCGCTTTCTTTTTCCACTCACAACCTCCCTTATGTTTTTTTCAACACCCTTCCCTACTCCCACTGCTTCATTATTTCACTTTTTTCTCAAGTGCTTCGATTTCTTCCACCACAATCTATACATTTCTCGTTGTCTCACTGCTTCTCCACTGTTGTCACATCTTAAATCTCTTTGTCGTTAAATTAATTTCCTCCATTCCCCCAAAAATGATTACTTGTGCAATTTAGAAAAGCTATTGTATAAAATGTATTTGATGTTCCAAGCCAGAGTAAATTCAGTTGCTTTGAAGGCAATAATCTTCAAAAAAGTGAATGAAGTCATTCAGATGTGGACTGTAATGCAATATAATAGCAAGATCATATTTATTCATTAGTTCTCATTAGATAGACAGCTACTCTCTAATGCACTTTGGCTGTTGCCAGAATTCCAACACTGTTATTCAGTAAATCTAATATTTAATTCATTGTGGTTTATCTGCATTAACCTTTATGTGTTTTTTTTACTTCTGACAATTATTGATTTCAAGAAAGTGAGGCAGACTTGTGTACATCCACAGCAGCAATGTGGACACAATTTATGACTTCTCTGTGAAAGTTTCTGAGTTCAAGGTGATCTCCATGGCTGATTTCATGAGTTGGCAGCAGCACGAGAGCCAGGAGTTGTTTCATTATCCAAATGTGGCACAGTGACAGCATGAGACATTGTGGAGATCCGCAGTTGGATCAGTGGCAGGCAGAGATAGCCCTGTTGAGGGAAATGATGTAACAAATCATCGGCATGGCACTTAAATTAAATTCCATCTTACATGTTTTTTTTGGTTCTGTTTTGTTTTATTTATTTATTTTTATTTTTTATGCTGGCTGGAGAGTAGACTTATTTTTTGACACCTGACCAAAGATCCTTAGACATACAGCTGGAAAAAATAAATAAAATAAAATAAATCTAAGTGTAAATTAAATTAAATTAAATTAAATCAAATTAAATTAAATGTTACAATTGCAACACACGATGGCTCCTGTCTCAGCTGGCTGGTTGTCAATCCATTGCTGTTGCCAGTCCATTGTGTCAGTTCAGTTCAATAATTCTTTATCAAGCTCTGAAGGGAAATTTCACATTGCAGGAACTCAGTGTAATGACTCTTTAAATGGAAGTAGCCTCTAACTGAAGACCCAACAAAAGACACTAAGACCAGTCTGGTGTTTCTTTTCCGTTTATGTCTATTTTAGGTTACCCATTACATGTTATGTATGGCATCCTACACACAACATATAGCTGACAACTGTAAGAGTTTGTTTCTCTAGATTTTATGTTTTTCCACGTTTTAAAGGAACTTGTTGAAACAAAAGTTGTTTATCTACATGTTTGTTTTGTTTTAATCTGTTATTGTCTGTTACGTATAATATGGTTCTAGCTGCTAAAACATTAGTTAAAACTAAGAGAATACTAAAAAGTTTGCACTATCACATTTACATGAGCATCTCTGTACAATAGCTGTAGTGCAGTGCCTGAATGGAGCGATCGTTTTTTTGACCGGGTGGTTATTTTGGTTTCCAGTTTCATATATATGTTTCAGTGTGCTTGGCGAAGACATCGAACCCCTTTTGCCCCTAAATAAATTCATATTCTTAATACAACCCCATCACCATCTTACCCTATGTCAGGAAACATTGAAATGCCCACTTCCTCCCCTTCTGAGCCATAGAGATGAGAGGTTTTCCGATACCAACTTTTTCTTTCAGATAGCAAGGTTTTGGGCATTAGCTGATACTGAGTACTGTCCTGACATATTGTTTTTAGCTTATTATTTATTTGTAAAATAATATACTTTATTTTTCGCTTAATTAACATTAGATAAAAGATGACAAAAAATATTAATAATCTCAATATCTTGTGATTATATTCACAATTTAACAGATGCTCACACGTAAACCCATCAAAGGCCACTTAATTCTCATTAACTTGTCTTAATAAAAATCCTCTGCTGTCAACTGGTTAGCTAGCATTTCTAGTTCTGCAGGTCATGTTTATCTCCTGGATTAAATCTCTCCTGTCTTTTCTTTTCACTTTGCGAAAAAGAGAGTGACCATTGATGGTGAAAATTTAATAACTTTTTTTTTTTAAAACTCAAATGCCATTAAGCACACTTAACCTTTTAACTTCTATGACTAATCTAATTACACAGAACAAACTGCTAGGTACCTGCTAGTGTGAATGCACGTATGCACTGAATAATGATTTGTATAAGTACAGAAGTTAGAAATTTGAGACACAGCATTATAAAACTGTTAGATGAGATTGTTACACAAACCCCCCCTTTAAACTGAATCAGGTAGTGCTTTAGTGGAACAGTGCTTTACAACAATGCTTTCATACTCCACTCCTCCAGTCCTTGTTGAAATGATTTACTTGTCAAACAATGTGGACAGCTCACCACTCTCACATGTACAAAAGTACAGATTTTGACTTGTGGAATCACAACCAAAATGACCTTTGATTGATTATCAAATCATAATTGATCATTCAGTTACTAGATTTATGATAAACCCATTCAAGTTATTTGGAAGCAATAAGAACTTCCAACTCAGTTTAATGTTTTGTTAAAACCTAGACAGGCATATTTGTGTGCATCAACAAGTTAAACCTCTTTTTGGCTGAGGCTTAGCAGTTTCAAAGTGTTGGAGTGTTTGAACAGTTAAAAGCAGCGTATGGATTATTATCTTTTAGATGTATTTTATTGTCCGGAAGCTTACTTTTTTTTAAATAAATGTGCCGGATTCAGTTACATTTTGTTAAAAGATTGTAAAAGATCTGTCGAGGGCTTTATTTTTGACAAAATCAATCTGATGTTCTTCAAAGCAAATGTAAAACAAGTTTTCCTCTATGTTGGATTTAGTTGTTTGTTTTTAATTAATCCCATTAATGCTGCGCCGTGAAAAGAGTAGGTGTAATAAGCTCAGACTTCTGCCTACACCTTTTTGATCATTGCAGTAATCAGTCTTGACATTGAAACATTATTTATAACTTTGAGCATTTGGGTCACCCAGTTTTTTGTTTTTTTTTCTGTTATCAAACAGGGGGATTTCTAGTATATTTCTGCATTAATTCCACATTAATGAGAGAGACTGAATTACAGACTTGAGAAAGAAAATCCGTCAAAGGATGAATGTGTGCATTCAGCTGAACTACAAATAAACGAAACACAAGCAGTTGTGAGTTGATGTTGTTTTTTTAATACCCATCTGAGCACAAGAAACTTAAAACTGCATTTTTTTTCTGTAAAGCACTGGGAGATCAGAATCCCTCACTGCCAGATGCATAAAAATATATTTCATTCATTTGTGCTTTTTTTTATTAGAATTCTTACTCCATCTGTCCCTCGTGCTGACAGATCTTTATATGGCACTGCCTGGGAGAAAAGAGTCTGAATAATGTTTGGGGCTTACACAGTTTGAAAATGTTTGGGATCATATTTTCTGAGTCAAAACTACTGATGTTATTGTCTCTGTTGTGTTTTCAGCTGACTCCAGTGGGAACAACTATCTTCTCTGGTTTCTTGGGAAACAATGGTGCTACAGACATCGATGATGGTCCCAATGGACAGATAGAGTACACCATCCAGTACAACCCAAGGGATCCGGTGAGTAATCCATCAGCCTGATCCTCTCTCTAACAAAAGTTTATGTAGCTAGGTTATAAATTAATTATGGCAGCGGTTTTAAAATCAGTGCTGCAACAGTGAGAAAATGAAGTAATTAAAAAAGAAAAGGCTCTTATTGAAGATTAACGATTTCTGATAAGGTTCGCCATAGTTCAAGTAGCACACATACTTCCATATTTACTCATTAAAACTGATCAAAATGTCATAATAGTGTTTTATGTGTTGTGCACATTCAGACTGGATGCAGCATCAGTCTGTTGTATACATAGTTTAGACCCACAACATTTACTCCCTTTACTTCTCTTGTGTGATCCAAATCAGTCACATCATCATTATTTAAGACCTGCAAACAATGACTTTTTAAAAAAGTATATTTTTTAAACACACTGGCATATAGAGTTAAAAGATTTATCTTTTCTGCTGTTTTTATGTGACTTTTTTTTAGGAGCTGAGAAATAAAGGTTTTATTCTCAAGTTTTTTTTAATTATTTTTTTATTTCCAGTGCAATAAATCGAGTAATGCTTTTATGTAGATCCTTTATTGATGTTTATCTGGAGATATATTCCACAACATCCCCCCTCTCTCTTTAAATTTAATATTTATAAGTTTTGGTTTTCTTCTTAGTCTTTTTTTTATTGTTCCAGTATTTCTTACCTCAAAGAAACATATCAGTCATAGTTGTGAAATGCTGTGACCAGTCCTCCTAATTTTTTTCCTCATTGATACAAAGAATTAGTCGGGTTCCTTTAGGTTCAGCTTTGACCTCAATAGGCCAGAACCAAAAAAAAAAGAAAGAAAAAAAAAATACACAAAAAAGGCATTTAGCAGAGTTGAAAAATCTGTGAAACTTGTTGATTCCACGTATATGATTAAGACTGCACTCGTGTTGGTTATTTTGAATTAGAGCTCTTAGATGAGTCATCACGTAAAGCCCACTACCACCCAACTGTGATTGTTTTGGTATGTTCTGAATCGGTGGAAATGGCAGTGAGTGGGAGGGGTCCCGACCCCCTGGCTGACCAGGCTAATGAATCTCTATTTAGTGTATCTGTCCCATCATCCAGTCAACTCCTCTACGACACTTCTGTGACGTCCCCACATTTCGGCAACATGCTTTAGCTGGTTTTGACTTTAATGAAGTAAAACATTAGGATCTGACCCACGTTTGGCTTGCATGTGTATGCATTTCAGACAGCCAACAGAACCTTCGACATTCCTCTGACATTGTTTGGCTCCGTGGTTCTCAGAGAAAGACTCAACTATGAAGAGATCACAAGGTACCTGGTCGTCATACAGGCAAATGTAAGTTGCTGTTTTCTTCTACGTGTGTGTGTTTGCAGCTGGGGATTTTGCTATTTTGAGCAGTAAACGTCAGTGTACTGAAGGAATGTTGCAAAATCAAATCAAATAAAGGCTCGACAGAAAATGTTTGCTTCAAGATAATGCAGCTCAAGGTAGTTCTTTAAGGTACTGAATCATCAGACATACTTTTCTTTTTCCTGTGATTGTGTTAAATTTTTTTTCCATACAGCCTGAAAAGATTTTTAAAAAAAAAAAAAAAAAAAAAGCTATTTCTCTCTAACACCCTGAAAAAAGATGGCGAAAGAAAAGAAAACCTTCTGATTGAGTGGATTAACTGCTGCAGCCCTGAGTATTCTTATTTTTTTATGTCATTTTTATTACAATTATCATTTATTTTGTAATATTAATGTTTTACAGGCCTTCTGAACATTTCATGCTCTATTTGTTTAGTCTCAAGGGATCTAGGAGATCCTTAATTAATAGAAATTGTCTGTTAAAGCAATTATTTACTTTTGCACTTGTACTTTCTACGTTTTATTCTTGAAAACTCTTTATATGTACATAAACACATACATACATACATATATATATTATATATATATATATATATATATATATATATATATATATATATATATATATATATAAACATTAATAGGTTAAATTGAAGGAAGTTTCACAGCTCTACACTAAGCTACAGAAAGGTAATATAGAAGACTGTGCCTTGAAAAGTTTTGTTGTGATAAAAAAAAATGTTACTCACATTCTTATCTCAAGGACCACTTAATTTGAGAACGTTATGAACATTATAAACAGTACACTGAAAAATAAATGTTTGTCATTGCTTGCGCGGTTGACACATTCACTGTTCATTTGAATAAAATATTGTGTGTTTTGAGAAGCTGCAAATTCTTAAGATAATCTCACAGGCCATGAATAAGACAGTTTTTTTTTTTTTTTCAATTGCATTGCTATTGAAAAAAAGTCATAAATGAGTACTGATTGTGCAAACAATCAGTGTAGTGTAGCCTCATCTCAGTATCAGCATGACTATGGCATTTTAATTTTATATACAAATGAATGTCTTTGCATGTGATGCATTGAGCTTTCCTTCTGAGAGCTCCATGAAAAGCTCATTACCACTCCAGTGTCTACTGCAAAAAAAAAAAAAAACAACAACAAACAAACGCAAAAGCAGCAACCAGCAGCCAGTCTGGTTGCATGTAAGCAAGGATCAAGTTCTGTCCAAAGGTAGCCACTTTACTAATTTATGTAAATTGCCTGATTTCTTTGGCAACAAACACCTGCTGCCCTGGTTTCAGTCTTCATCCTGAGCTCACTCTTCTGCACTGTATTATTCAACAAATTCTGTTTAATGCACCAAAAATGGAATATTTGTACAGTCGATCAACACACTTTTGAATAAATGAGCTGTAGTTGTAGACTTTTGGATGCACTCATAGGCTTTATAAAAAGAACTGGATAAATCCACCCGAAAAGCAGCCAAAAGTTTTTTGAAGAGTCAATATGAAGCGAGCAGGTAGCTGCTACATCAAAAAAAAAAAAAAATTCTGCTCATCCTGGATTGTGCTAGACTTCCAAGATGAATTTAGCTGGTTGGATTCACTGGTGTGATCTTTATTTTCTAGTTCACCTCTTGAGAGCCTCATTTCCAGGTACAGAAAACGCTCATCATAGCCTCACATGTAATGTACAATTCAGATTAAAATTCATGTGATTCCAGTAAGGCCAATTATTGAATTATAAATGTATAGACTGTAATAGAGCACAACACTTAGCTTTTTTTCTCCTTTATGACTTCTGTACTCTATTTCATGTTGAAATGAAATAATTTTGGTGCATTTGCAGAGTTGAAAAGAGCACATTCCTTTAATATAGAGGCAGCTCCCTGCATTCACTTTCTAGTTTCTATTTTTTCCAGTTATTTCTCAGCAGTGACTTGAACAATGTATTCAGCAGATGCTTAAGCATTTCTGTGATCTGTGTTGGAAAAAAAAAGCTTACTAAAAATAACTGAAGTGTACAAGGTCAAGAGATTATCTTCCGGTACGCTCATCCATCTTCAGTGAAATTTAAACAGGGCTCCTCTAAGGTTTTAATTCTTGTCTCACTTGGAAATGACAGAGTATGTGGAGTTTTGATGCTTGCTGATCGCCCATTGGCATCCTTTGTTTGACTTTGATTTGATATACTTGTTTTATGATGTGCCTCAGTAAAGGGGTTTTAAGCTACCTTTCCATGAAGATTGCACCTCAGTTGTGTTGCAGTTAAACAGACCTGTGGATACTTTAAGTCGGTTTCACGTCGGCAGCGTGGCACTCTTTTGGAATCCTTTTTAACACACTTACTTTTATTTCCATTAACGGAGAAAAAACATTTTATTTAGGGCATAAGCTGTGGGTAACATGAGTTTTATGTTCTGACAGCACCAACAAGTGAACCAAACATTAAACTGATGAATCAATATTCAGTTAAACATGGTTTACAGCGACCCATAGTAAATATTATTCATAACCATGATATTACTAGTAATAATATGTTTTATTTACAGGCATCTTGCACAGCACTCAAGGACACCTTATGAAAACAAAAGAGCAATAATTATAAAATTATCAAAATGCCATAAATGAAAAGTCCATACTCAATGAACAAAACAACAACTACAAATGCATTTTTTAAATTCTTTTGTTAGTTTGTTAGTGTAAGAGAAGAGGGCACATTGGTATAAAGATGCCCTGTTTCTGAGGAAACAGTTTTTCTAAAAGTTGAATAACCAACCATATGTGCATGCTGCTAATATTTTCAGAAGTTTTTATATTTTGAAAAGCATCAAACATTTGTAATTAGATGTAAACATGTTTTCACATGTCACTGTTGAATGGACTTGTGCCGAAAGCAGTGGCAACTTTTTTAAATATGCTCTTTGCAAAAGATCTTCTAAACACAAGGAAAAAAAAAAAAATATATATATATATATATATATATATATATATATATATATATATATATGTGAGAACTATATATGTATATGTGAGAGCAAAACACTAACATATATAATTAGCACATTACATCAAAACGCCACTGAAGATGGAAAACTACAGAATGTAGGAATCGCAAAGTTGACAGAGGGTAGCGCTGCACCAAGATGTGTAAATTTAACACAAAATTAAGGCCTTTTTCTTTTTGTGTGGGAAGAACTACATGAGTAGAACCAGGCTGTAATTATAGGGATTTTAATTATTTGGTTGCATCAGTGGAGGTGGATCCTTTTGTTTTTTGGTTCTTTTCCACAAACTTAAAAAAAAAAAAAAAAACATAACCTATAAAATTTAAAAAATGAAAATGATATGGAGCAGAATAATGTTACCCTTAATGTTTTGTTGCACATTTAGGTGCAGTCACTGCCAACAAACAGTCAAAGAAGCGATCAATTGAAGAGGTGATCAGTGAGACTTTTGCATTTTCAAACTGGTACTTTGGTTCTCTCTTTCTGAGGAGACGGCTCCATCTCTTCTCCACGTTAAATTTTTCAGATGTTTAATAGCTGTTCATCAAAATGAAGACCATGGTTCACAGAGCATCATTTAAGAAGCATCTAATTTCACATTCTACTCCATGATGCCTTGATAGGTCTAAAATTTCAAGGTGATATGACAACAAAGCAACAGAAAACATAAAATCTTTTTCAAGGTGATCTTTTCTTTGAAAGCTGAATGCAGCACTGTGTGGCTTCAATTTCATCTAACCAATTGAAAGGATGATCTTCCACAAGCTTTCTGGCTTGTCATCATGTATTTTATCATATTTGATTATTATTTATTTTTTGTTTGTTTTGTCTTTACAAAAAGTTAAGTCTTCCTGGTTATGGATGCATATAGCTGCATCCTGTAGGTTGTCTACAGTCCCATGGACCTTGTACCTTCTACAGATGATGTTGTTTTTTAACCCTTTATATAGCAATCAATAAAATACTTTAATTTTTTAAATTTAAACTGTAGAGGGTGATTGGAGAATATTAAAGGAGCTGTTTTTACTTTTTAAAGGTTTTTTTTGTAATAATCATAGTATGCAATTCTACTGAAGTTACCAAACATCGCTACTTGGCCTGTAAAAGGTTAAAGCTTTTACTTTTAATAGAATTATCTACAATTTTTTTATGAAATCAGCGGAATTTCTCCTTAACTTCCTTCATTGTGATGAGCACAATCATACCAAACTGCACAATGGCAGGTAATCTCCCTTTTGACTTGACCAAATGGCTGTTAGAATTATTAAAAAGATACCTACAATTATGAAATAAAACATGATTCAATGATCCGTGATTATTTCTTAGGGGTATCATCAAATCTGTGCCGGCTGCTTTAACATACCCATGTAGCGTAAGATAAAATAAAAAGAACTCTTTCTTTTAATACTTTCATTGGTTTGCTCTGTCACACAATGAGGGCTTGGTATAAGGGAGACACATATTTTTAACTAAATAATTTTTCTGGAACAATGCAAGTATTTTCAGTTATTGAAAAATAAACAGATTTCTTTTCTAATTAATTCTGTGTCTGATGAGCCTAATTGTCTTATTCAGAAATCGGAAACCTGTTATTATATTTCATTCTTCCATTAGTGGCATCAAATTTTAGAGGTGTAGATGTTTTCCGAGTGCCATCTGCAAGTGAAAATACTGATGCTTATTATTTTTTTACCCAGTTGATAAATAAAGGTGCAAATTGAAACCAAATTAGAGATTTTTTTTCATGTTTTAGGAAACATTTTCTGCAAAATATCCAATAATGATCAACTTTTTTTGAGATAAAATGTGCTTTTCGCTTCCATTTTTTCAATTTTTAATATGTTCAGTGTTTTACCTGAGGCTCAACAATGAGCCGACCCAATGTAGTCAAAAAAGACATGTGGAGCGCAGTCCATAAATAAATAAAATCTCTTTCTCTCAATCCAGGATCGGGCTCCCAATCCGATTGAGCGCCGAACAGCCACCACCACCCTCACTGTGGATGTCCTGGATGGTGATGACTTGGGTCCCATGTTTCTACCGTGCACACTCATAGGAAACACTCGTGACTGTAGTCCCATCACTTACAAAGCTAATGTGCTGGAACTGACAGAGCCGGTGAGTGTTCTGCACATATATTTTTCACTAAAAGTGGTTTTATGTGTGTGCATGTTTTTCATCTTTGTGCCTTTTGTCTCGAAGACTCTGCTTTTTTTCCTCAAATAAAGCTTGGAGTTAAAAATATGAAACTTTTATTTTCTCAGCTTGACATTAAACTGTTCTTTTGCCAACGGCGGTTGGGTGCACTTTTGTTACCAGTGTAAACACAGCAGAGTCATTTTAATTTCCTGAGAAACTGGTAATACTTCTGTTTTAAAGTTTTTTATTTGTAACTGCACAATAACGTGTCTACAGTATGTAAAGTATGAATGGATAAAGCTATCACCAAGTGCTGGTGTTCTTCTGCAGGAGGTTCATAATGAGGTTAGATCTTACACTCCTCCTTCCATGACTGGCTTCGGAGGAAAAGCAAGACTGTAATAACTGTCTTAAGTTGAAGTGAAATTGGATAAAAAGAGAAAAATTACATTCAAGTCTGTCCTTTTGTAATTTCTTTAAATCATTTGTTGCACCTAGTAAAAAAAATACTAAATTTAGTAAAAAAAAGTCAGTAGATGACCCCACCAGACTGCTTTTTCAAGAATAAATAACATATAGAACCTGTATATTGTTTGAGCAAAAAAAAAAAATCACCAAACTATACATCATCAGTCTGTACCATTTCCAAAATTAGATAAAACTGAAATAAAATTGTCACAAAAACTTTTTAATCATCTGTTCCAAACAGTAGCACTAAACGGTAATATTGCTTCATGTTGTTTCCAGCATATTTCACAAACCCTTTTACCAGCTGCTTTGCTGAAGCCACGTCAAACTCTTATCTTTATTTCTACAGATTAGTTTCATTGAGATACGGCATTTCATTTTTGAGAGACTTGTTTCACACAAAAACGTCACAATCAAATAATTCAAATAATTTAAACATTTGCAGTTAAGTTTCAGTTTCAAGAATTACATAAAACATCATCAATATGGTGATAAATAAAAACAGAAGATTTGTCTAACAGTTCATCTAACGGCTGTGAATGGTTTGGTTTGAACTTTTTTCCTCAATTTTACATGCTTTATATCTTTCAGAGTATGCAGAAGGTATAGGTGGCACTGTGCATCCTTTTAAAGCAGAGCTGCCTCCTTGTTACTGTTCCTCTGTATTCATGCTGGATGCTCAGCTCAGATCTGTACTGCGTTTTCAGAGAGCGAGCAGCAGAAAAGTCAATCTCACAGAGGTAGAGGGTTGAGAAGAGAGGCAAGATACTCAGCGGACAGTCCCCTTCTAACTCTGTTTCTCTCCATGGGAGCACCTTCTGTTTCGTGTAACCTGAAAATAAGTCCGAAACAGTAGTTCCACCTGCTGCATTTTCCTGATCATAAAAACAAATTTAATGAAGAAGAAGAAAAAGGAATCTCTGGTGAATAGAAGCTAGGATTCTGTACAGCTCTCTGCTAGTGTGATCCTGATCAAACTGTTTCTTTGATAGTTTTGATATATGGTGAAGTAACCCTCTTGTGTGGTGATAACTGTTCTAGGATTGGGTCTGCAGTGCTGCGGTATGTATTTGTGCTTACACAGCTCTGTGTGCAGGACTTTTTTTACTGTATTTTTGACACTGACGTTTAGCTGATGCTGTTATCCAGAAAAACTAGCAATACCACTTTGTAAACGAGACAAAGTGGCTGCTTGTCAACTCTGACAAGTCAGCAGTGCACTCATCCTTACCATAACACCGCACACACACAAACACACAATGGTGACAACCCAGCAGTGCGTTCATGCCTTAACGCCCTTAATCCACCTACACACATACACACACACACACACACAGAAAACAGTGTCAAGCCAGTAGGAGTCATGCTTAACTGAACACTGGCTACTTCTTTTCTTTATAAATACACACACTTTAATACACACACACGCTAACATCAGTTCCAGAACCACCTTACACTAACACTTTTATACCTTTTGTGTTTTTTGTTTTTTCCCTCACCTCCACACACACTTAAGCACAAACCTGTGACTTTGAGACAAAGCGAGTGAATGAAAACTCGAACTGCCCTAGAGACAGTACAAGTGGTGAGATAACAAGGAAAAGGGGGCTTGAACCAGAGAAGCGACAGAAAACAAGAAGACACACAGAAAAGGTGAAGCCCGAAAAATTCATAGATATGAGTCTGAAGCTGTGTTTTGTAAATTTAAACTATAATGACTATTTCTTTACCCACCTTACAAAGATGGGTTTACTGATTTCAGTTTTTTAAATTCATGCGAAGCATGAGTCATACAGACACATTGCAATTCCATTGCATTTTCCTATCTAAACTGTTTTAATTTGCCTATGATGATCTTCAGACTACCTCATCTTCTTGAATCTGTGCCCGTATCAAATGAAGCGTCATTTTCTCACAGAAGTAAATGTGTGGTTTTGATAGCTCTAGTGTCCTTGCCTTTTGTGTGTAGATCAGTGGAAGGGCTTGTGTTGTCCCTCAGCAGCCATTATTAAACAGGCCTCAGTTACAGATCCATTTGAGAAGTGGGTCCTTTGGGAGTAAAGTTCACCTGAGCTTTTTCTGCTGCGTCAAGTCATCATAGCCTAAAAAAGATGTTTTGGATTTGGGCTTCTTTTTGAAGTGAGATGTAAAATATTAAAACTTTAATCAAAGTCTCTGAGTAAAGAAAGTCATTTTATACATTTTTAATGTCAAAATAAAATCTTATACACTCACTTTTTATGAGCACGTTCCCTTCTGAGAGGCCGTTCACAAGTTCATGTTATTCTTAAGTCAAGCATATGCCCTGTACTGTGTTGGGATGTGTAAAAAACAGTGTTAATTTTGGATAGCCTAGATTTTAAGATATAAATAATGTGTTTTTGGTCATTTTAATCAGCATCAGATGAAGTATGAGAAGCTGCTGAGCTGAATGTTTTGTCATTGGACATTGACGGGACGGGTTTAATAATGAGACTTATGCCAACATCATGTGCTGTATAAGAAGAGCTGGACAAACCCCGAGTGATGTCACCTGCAGTCTTCTGAAGAGTGCTCTTTCTTTTTACTGCTCTGCACTATGTTGTAAATGGGCGGAACCAGCTGGCTCATGAGCCGGCTAGAACACACCCACTTTACTTCAGTCACTGCAAGATTGCTATTTTAGCTTGACTTAGCTCATGCTAGCACATTCATAGGGCTTTGCACTAGGACATTCGATTTCAAATACTGTTTCACTGGCAATATTAAGAATGACTGCTGCGTCAGTTTGTTGAGGGTCCCATGGACCATGAAGCCAGAGGCGGAGATCTTGAAATGCCCACATCTTTGTACTGCCAGTGGCTTTCTCGCAGCAGGTTCATCAGAGGTTTGGCCAAAGTTAGTCACTTCAAAATCGTGATCTACCTGAGAGAAGGCTCGGCTGAAGGAACAGGGATCCAGCTCTGATGAAGCTCCAGAGGAGCGGTCATCCATGGTTAGCATAAACCTTCTTCATACTTGCAACTTGCATTAACTTGTCACTTTGTTCAGATCTTGCCATTAGTCCTATCCATATATTGAAAAGCTCCCTAATTGTAATACATGAATATGAACTCTCTCCAAACATCCTCCAGCATGACAGCTGTGTTGATTTTTTCTTCTGCTCTCAGGAGCAATGAAGAAAAAACAAAACAAAATAAAAAAACTATAAATGTTGAACAGAATTACTTTTGTAGCCTGGAGCATGTACCAGTCATATTCCTGTTATTATACTTTGAGCTTTTTTTTCCAGTTGTCCCTAATTTATTGTGTAGAGGATCCTCTGCTCAACACTTAACGCTGGTGTAACATTGAAACTGTGCAGCAAAAAAATATTCATACACAATCAAAATTGTAATCATGTTGTAATCATTTTGAAAGTTGTAACAGGAGAAATAATTGTCTGCTCTGAATCAGTGATGGCAAAGTATCAAAAGGGGGCTACACCATACAAAGTATTCAACTTGCACTTGCACAGACTTTAATGATCAACAGAGAGTAGAATAAACTCAGAAACTGTGTTTCTTTGTATCTGTGTCTGTGGTACAAAAGAGACTTGAATGAGGGGGAGAGTTAAGGTAAAATAATGGCTTGAGTCCCAATCAGACTGATAAGTTGTGACAACTTCAGAGCATTAGAGCCCACAACAGTAACAATAGTCTGGTCCATTTCTTTCCCCATCACAGCTACACACACAAACTCACAGTCTTATACACACCAAGATGTTGACCATTTATGTCGAGGAGTAGTCAGCTGTCAGGCCATGTTTTCACACATGCACTTCAAAAACATTACTGCCTGTGCAGCGTTTGCAGAAATTTATAGCTGTAAGGGGGAAAACAGATTATTGAGCAGCACAGTAAACAGCTCACCCAAGACCTGACCAATTATTTAGTTTGTCATAATGTCATTCTGGCAAATGGTTAGATTCAAGTTGCATAAAAGCTGAGCAAAGAATCAAAAACTGCAGCACTGTGTCGTAACTTTATTACTTTGATTTTTAGCTCTTTTTTCCAAGTAATGATTACAATTTTGTAGCATTGCAGAGCACTCTTTCATAATCAAGGTATTCATTTTTTATGTAATGAGAAAAGTACTACAGTATACTACACCTAAGTTATCATACGTCAGTTCTTTTGCGCAAGTCAGTATTTCACAACGGGCTTCAAGTTTTTTTTTTCTCTTGTCTTATTGATCTCCTAACTTCTCCTATGATCAGCCACCTGGCTGTCTGTCTCAGTTCCCCAGCACATACTGCATGAAAGGCCTTGTGCCAGGTGTTACTGCTTCATTGTTGTTGTGCCATTCACGCCTGTTTGATATCTGTTTCTGTTAGTCTTCCTGCCAAATCTGCAGTGTTTGCTCGCTTGATTTTCACTGTGTTTGACTGACAGTAAGCCTTGAAAAGTTTAGCATGTAAAGAGCCTCTCAGTATTAACGTCTCGGCTTGCTGCATCTGCTTGTTGATCTCTATTTTCATCCCTGTATCCCCGTGTGACTTCAGTTATATCAGGCTTCAACTGAGTGCTCCTTTTCTTTTTATGCTTTTAACTATTCACAGTATTTGGCGTCTTGCTGTGTTAACTTCTTTGCCAACATCACTTTAACAATATTTCTTTTTTTTGTTTTTTGTTTTTTAAGAGCAACAACTTGTATAATTTCACATCTCAGATCACTTACAGCTCTGCTGTGCTAATGAAAAAAAAAAAAACACTGACGCTACTGTGCTAAAGAGTGGGGATAGTCCTTTAGGTCTTGTAATATCACTTTGTCCCTCTAGAGGTGCACTTTATTGTGCCGTACCCCAGGGGCTCACTCTTGAACTTTCTTTTGATAAGCTGTCCTTGCATTGTCAGCAGTGATATATAATAGTCTTAATAAATGAAGTAGCCTTGGACATTAATAGATCTTGAAACAATGTATAATCTTTTTGCAAATAATTTTTCACTGAGATCCTAATTTACATAAGACGCACTTTTCAGGATGATACAAGGGCCCTGACACAGCCAAGAAGTTCTTTTTGCCATAAACCCTCTAGCTTATATGCAATAACCATAAGCTGTGCAGCACATTATAATAAAGTACTACTGCTACAGTTTTAAAGCTGCAAATGAAAACTGCTGTAAGTGCATTTTCTTCACAAAATAAATGTTATCTAAAATAACAAAAAGGATTCAGTTTTCGAAAGTAAATGGATGCCTCTCCATGCAGATATAAGCCATGTTTTAAGCACAGACTGTTCAAAGTGAAGTGTTTTGCTTTTAATGCACCTTCATAAAGGTTGAGCTTTCAGTGTGGCTACAATTTGTAAAGAAGACTCTTCAACATTGCTTTTATAACTTTTGAAGGAGGGAGAACTCTTTTAGCCACCTGGATAATCAGGATATTAACGGATTAAATTAGTCTTTTGATCAGAAGATTAGAATAAATGTATTAAGTTGAGTTTGTATGCCAGTGTGGCTTATCAGCTACCAAGGTGATGGTAATCTAAATAACTTGGAAAAAAAGGGCAGCTGGACTTCCTTTTGTGATTCTTGAAGACATTACTCCTTTCACCTTTGCTTCTTATTAACTTGTAGCTGAGTTTAAAGTTTGAAATGAGGATGTTTGAACAGATTTGATGAGAATGAATGTAAAGTGATACTAATTAGCTTTATAGGTTAGCATAGGCTAAGTCAGCCAAGCTAAAAGGATTAACTGTGACTTGCATGAGGTGGGTGTGTTCTAGTTGGCTTCCTACAGTAGATTTTTTCCACTTCTGCTTGTACAGTGTATAACAGCGACATACAGTTCCACTCCCCAAGAGACCCTGTCCTGCATGTTTTAGAAATTTCCCTCGTTCAATACACCTGATTCAAATAAATGTGTCATTAACAGAGTTGTGCAGACCTTGATGACAAGCTGATGATGATCTATGTATTTCAGTCATGTGTGCTGAAACAAGAGAAACATCTAAAACATGCAGGAAGGTGTTCCTTAAGGACTGGCATCGAACAACCCTGGTCTGTGGTCTCATGCACAGACCCATCTTTCCTCCCATGAATTGTGAGAGTATTTTGTCCACTGTGTATTGTTTACCTGGTCGGCATGGGCATTTCATTCACACTTTTTCATATGTTAATGACTGTGAAACTGCCTCCAGTTGGAGACCCAAGGCTGGATTTTCAGGGTTGAATAGAAGAATCCTGAAGCCACCCCATTTACTTTTATGTTTGCCCATTTACCATTGAGTGTTTTTTTTTTTCACTCCTCTCTCTAACCGTCAGTGTTCTTGGTCCAGAATGTGGACATTACAATCTTCAAAAAAGTATCCCTTTTTCTTAAATGCAGGTACATTCCTCAGCTGCCTCGCCACTGTGTGTTGGTAATTTTGTTTCCCATACGTAAAGGCCAGATTTATGTTAATGTTTGGTTGACAGAACTCTTTCAAGCCAGTGGAGAAACAGTTGGGTTATATATATATATATATATATATATATATATGTATATATATATATATATATATATATATATATATATGTGTGTGTGTGTGTGTGTGTGTGTGTGTGTGTGTGTGTGTGTGTGTGTGATTTCAATGACTTATAATAATAAAGGACCCAACAGCAGCTACAATGTTGTAACATCACACTAACAAGTTAAACATGAAGAGGCCATTTGTGCTGAGCAATTAAATGTATGGGCTCAATATCGAGTCATAAAGATTTTACAACTCTAAATTAATGCTTGCGCATAATTTTAAAGTTTGCACTTTTTTAATCCTCCTTTTTTTCATCCTCCTGTAAAAGAAATCTGCATGAAAATTCAACTTTGTGTATGTTTAGAAAAGGATCTGCATGGTAGTAAAAAAGATTTGCATTTGAAAAAATAGAGGTTCTTTTGCAAACATTCGGTTCACAGACGCAAAGCAAAAAACTGCATGCGAGAAGTGACGTTGCAGTTGTGAATTTTGTCCCTGTCTTTAAACCTATTTCTGATTGGATGGTGACAAATCAAACTGTTCAATCAGAGAGCAGACAGCTTCCTTTTATCCCATGGTATGACTCTATATTGAGCCTATAGAAATGTACCAGAACGGAGTTCCACATGTCTTCCACAAGTTTTTTAAGATGAGGCTCAGCTTTTACTTTTGTAAAAGCCCACCATACTTAATAAATAAAGTAACTGCTGGTATTAAAATTCATATTGAGTGATCTGAACACAAGTGTACAACCTCAATCAAACTATATATATTGATCCCTGTCACCCTGTACAGGATCCAATATATTGATTACTTGCTATTGAAAATAGAAGAAAAACATTGGTGCTGGTTTCCTTTGCTGTTGTAGTGTATCCTGATGGCGTGGGGAGGCAAAAGCTGCTGTATCATTCCTTTCTGCTCAGGGATGTAGAAATCTAGTGCTGAATGTGCTGTTAAGGGCTCTTACTGTGTGGCAGGGGGTTGGGTGGTATTGTCCATTACAGATGTCAGCTTGGCTGATATTGTTTTGTTCTCCAATTTCACGGGTTTCCACTGGACAGTCCAGGACAGCCCCAGCTCTCTTTGCCACTTTTTTAGGTCTTTTCTTGTTCCTGTCTGCTGTCCTGCATCCCATCTGCCCCTGCCAAGCAGATGATAGCCTAGATCACTACTGAGGCGACCACAGTGTCATACAATGTCATAGTAATGTCACACATAGCATGCCTATATTAGTTTTTCTTCTTTTAATTTTCAGCATAACACTTTTTTGTTTTGAAGAGAATTGCAGACAGGAAGGTTTGTTATTCATATTATTTTTTCTTTCTCATCTTCTTGATGTCTCCTGCAGGTAAAAAATAACAATGCTAGGGTTTTGTGGAAATCATGTACTTGTTTATTTACATATAGGGTTATGGAGTTAGATAAGTGCTATACATTGCTGCTGGAGACTCAGGTGAAAACACATGTTGAGTAGCACAAAGGAATTTGTTAACGTCAACATATCAGATTTGCTTTATTTTGAAGGGCTATTTGCTATCTTTCATGAATTTTCATCTTGTCCTGTCTCCACTACTAGCAAAAATCCGCCAAACTAACTATAGACGTCCTTCTCAGTGGGACATCTGCTTATCACTTTACAGTACTATGTTATACATCAACAATGATTAATCTAGCTCACATCTTCATTCTTTGAAAGCAAAATTAGAGGCAGTGAGTTAAGAAAGCATATATCAAAGAGAAAATGAGAGTGTGAGTGACTGAGCAAAAGACCTAACAAAAGCAAATCTTGGACAATATCTCCACACCTGTATGAAGGACCCAAATAGCCTAAGGTTGCAAAAGTTCCTTTGCAATGCCTAAATGCCAGGTGTAACCCAAACGCCTACAGCCTAGCAAGTTAATCTCCAATGACTCACATGCTAAAATGCCCAGCTTTAGAGCAGAAATAAACATATTTACAGCCTGATTAGAAAAAAACATTTTAGTCTCAACCATTCAATATCACACCCATGACAACTCTGAGGGAGCTAAAATTTTGTATCACACCAGTAGAATTTATATGAAATGTATTTCTGATATGATTGATTAACAGTCACCTCAGCCTATGGCTATCTCCTGCTCCTGCACTTAACAAAGCAACCACCCGCTGTTACGTATACAGTGTTGGCTAAATGCGACAGTAATTTTTGATTTCACCATCGAGTCAGCATGTTAAATGGTATATTCCACTTTACAAGTCTGCTGGCACCTCTGCAGATATGTCGGTGGTTATCTGCTGATGGTGCTGGTTGGCAAAGATAACTTTAATTGACATACAGTAGGAGTGTTCCTATCGGTTTCCCAAGCAACATGGCTTCGCGCCATATAAAGGAAAAGAGGGTTCAAAACCTCGCTTCGCAAACCAGTGAGTCCCATGATTTAATGCTTAGCCCATTGTTTTTTACAGTCCATGGTGTGAACATATGAGCGTAGGTGTGTTGGGATCAATCAGGACAGATGTTAATACAAGGTGTAACTCAGATTTATAAGGCATTTTGAAGGGGTTTGAATCTGAAGTTAAATGAATTATCCTTCATTTACTTTTTTTTCATTTATTCAAACTTTAATACATATTTTAAAAAAACTGATACACATTCAGTGCCAACGTTAATTAAGTGAGAGCCAAACACATACAGTCTACACTGACATCAAAACAGCAAGTAGCTCTGTATTCCAACATACACAAATTGCAACACCCATATGAGAGCCTTGGTAAAAAGTAAGTGCAAGTTTGATGAGATTCTTTGGCCATTCCTGTTCTGACAGCATTTGGTAACTAATTCAAACATCGTGGAATCACAATGGAGAGCAGTCTGAATTAAGACCACTTTGTGCTAAAGGGTGGGAGTACCAGACAAGGACAGACCCCTCAATCACTGTGTCAGCAAGCATTAATGATATTAATGAATTTGATCCTGGCAACCATGGGTAGCCATTAGAGGCCACACATTTTACCATGATGTACCTTTTTTTGGTTGATGGAACACCAGATGTGCCACTGTGTTCTGTTCCATCTATTGGGATCTCACTGTGCATGCTGAGAGAGGATTGCAATAATTGAGGCAAGAGATTACTATGGTGTGCACCAAATGCTCTGTGACATACGGGGTAATTTTCCTTATGTTGTAAAGCTCAACATGACATGACCAAGACACAGCTAGAGCATTATGGGAAACTAGGCACTTGTCATCACTCATGACACTCATGTTTCTTGCAACCTTGCAACTCTTTTTATTGCAACCACCAATAGTAGTTTGAATTTTAATAAGATTATTAGTGTTTTCTTAGTATGTTTTCAGTGACCATGTCAATGAAAAATTATATACAGCATCAGAAATAACAGTAAGGCATTTACTATAACTGAGTCTTTTAATTGCGTTTGAGATCAATGTCTTTTGTTTTCATCCATAATGAGGTTCTATGTAAAACATCAGTAATAAAACAGCTGTACTGATAACGCCTGGTTTACCAGTGGTCTGGCTATCTTTCCCAGATTCCTATTTTCTTTATTGCTGCATTCACATGCCTCTCTGCTGCATGTTTACCTTCATCTTGTGGCAGATTGATCTCCTTTTTTATATACAGAGTACCCTCTCATTCAACTTTATTACTCTAAGTTCATCAGTTGCCCAAAGTTCATCTCTGCCTGTCCCTTCCTCCTCTGCTCTCTCACTGACTGACAACAGTGGATATATTGCTGGTAGCTTCTGCAAGTCAGATGTAGTTTATTGTGTTGTGTCAAATGTGAGTGTTTGTGTCTGATAAATATGTATACAAACAAGTAGAATATGCAGACATTTTTATCTTTAATTATTAATTGTTAAAGGCAAAAAAGTATTTAATTATTTTTTACTTGTTTTTACTTTTGGAATTCAGTTGTTTTTCTTCTTTCCACTGTTTTAATGCTAGATATGCTGATATTACAAGCCAAAGTTTCTCTATTTTTTTTTCATTACTTTTATTGCTTTGCTGGTCAACTGGCCCTAACAAGGTGTTAAATGCCCATGTGGCGCAAGAAAGACACACAGGTTCTTATACACTATTATTGCCTGCAGTTTAACCTCCAGCTGAAGCTTAAATTGATCTCAATTGTTTGTAACATTTCACATTAACCATTGGAGTTCTTCTTTTCTATGTGTTAAAGAAATTAAAATTTTGTTCAAACTTACCTGTATCAGGTTTTATTAAACGAAAGAAGGCATGTATCTTGTCATCACTGAGGCCCATCCAGGATGCTGCCTTTTAACCCTTTCACGCATAGTGGCCACTACAGTGGACAGCTATTCAAAAGCTGTTTTCTTGAATATGCACCGGTTTAGATCGCCAGGTTGCATATCAGCCACTACAGTGGACTCTTGTGAGTCGTCCTGACTTTTCAATGACTTCCAGTTTTTAATTGTGACTTGTGTTTTCACTGACTGATATGCCAGCAGTTGTAAAGAAATTGTCTAATACTGTTAGCATTAATGGTATATTACAGCACATTTTGAGGTATTTTGCACATAAAAATTTGTTCCACATAGAGGTCCAGCCTTACAATAACGTATGCCTTCAATAATCTATGGATGCCCAGTGTATATTTACTGTAGTGATGAGGAGATATATACTGGGATTAATAAAATATATAAAAGGAGAGTTGTGATGTGTCTCCTATTTGATCTGGCACTGAGTGCAGCTGTGGTTTAAACTAAGTGTTGCGTTTTGGCTCATATTAGCTACATAGCAAATGACAAGACCAACTCAACTTTGCCCTTATGCACATTTTTGGAGGAAAGTAAGTAATTGAATTTTGAGGTGTTTACTAACATAATGGTGCTACATAAGACTACAATTTTTTAATCGTAGCTATGAAGTAACCAAATCATGAGTCATGGAAACATTTATATACTGTCATTCCTGAGCAATGATCGCCAGCCTTATTTAGAAAGCCCTTCATTTATTGTAATGGAGGAATGTCCATTAAGTCTGCCTCTGTCACAGTGGATGACCAATTCCTTCAAGTGGTCAAAGCTTCTTTATATTGCGACATCTATAATTACATGATTGAATCTCTAGATGATTTATTTATGATACTGTCCTTCAATGAAGCATTACATTTGACTTATATCAATAGAAGGAGATTTATTTTTTTGTTACCAAAACTGTTTAATTTAGCTTCCTGGGGGGCGCCGGGTGGCCGGAGGGGGGGGGGTATATGTAAGTTACAGTTCATGAGCTTCCTGTGTTACTATAGATGAACTCTAAATGCAGATAATGTATTTGTGTCCCAGGTGTACACAGCTGCACATAAAACAATTCCTGTCACAAACCGAAGTCGTTTAAAATGATGCTGGTAAGGATTCATAAAAAATGCATGCATGTTAAAGTCCCACAGAGCTAGAAGCAGCAGAAGCTGGAGCCCACTTTAACTAACTATAAGATCACAACACAGACTCAGACAATTCAGAGGTAATTGGGTGCACGCATGCAAATTGTGTCCATACAGAATGCCAGTCGCTAGGAGACCAAAACTTTTTTCCAGGGAATAGTCAGCAGGTATTAATTAGTTTTTGGAGTTGTGTACTTGGATGCGTGCAGGACATTTCCATCAGTCACCACAAAAAAAAAAAAAAAAAAGGCTGCAAAAGAGCTAGTTATGGCTTGTCCAAGAGATGCAGCTGTACACTGGCAGTTTAAGTATAATTTGGGCTTAGTTGGAAGCAGTTTCACAGTCCACTGGAAAACAAAGGACTGTGTATGATTTGGAGTAATCAGCTGGAGACCCAAAGTTTTCCTCGTTTATGACTTTTCAACCAAAGCGGTTCCAGAACTAGTTCAGTACTAGTGCCAGACAGTTTTTTTTCTTTTTGACCGCTAGCTGCGAGGAAAGCACTGACTCAGAAAACTGGTACTAAGCTGACCCTAATACCTTTCTGGGCCCGATACAAAAACTGCTATGTTACGTCGGGGGCCATGATATTCTAACCAACCAAAACAATGCAAGCACAGTTTTTAAAACAACCACTTTGAGTTTAAAACATGTATCACCTGGAAATTCTGGATGCATTTGTACTGATTCAAACTTGCAATCAAAAATGCATATACAGCAAACACATGACTCTAAAAAGACTTACTTTCATCCTGAAATGTAAACCCCCTTGATGTTGATGGTGGAAAGTTGCATGAAGTCAATTCAAAATTCAAAATAAGCTTTTTCAGGTCAGGATCAGCATCTGCACATACCAAAATTCGTTTACCATTGTTGTTATTCATAATACTCCTTTTATGGTTTTCCTGGCTCAACTTTGGTGATGTAATAAATGAGGTAGGGTCCTGGCTCTCCAGCCAGTGGAAAAGAAATCCAGTTCTTTGTAGAACCTGTTTGAAACTGGCTCTCGCACCAGCACTAACACCAGCACCGATTTTGAGTTGGTTGAAAAGAGTTAGCTGTGTTGCAGATGGTCTTTAAACTCATGCTGTACAGCTCAGGAAGATAAGACAACAACCAAATCAGTTTCTCCTGCATTGTCTTGATGCTCTGTTAGGTTATCAGTGATTGGACCTGCAGCGCCAAAGCAAAACATTTCTTAACTTCAGTGCAGGCTGCAGGAACGTGTCAAACTGGAACAAACCAGCCACTGTGTCCAATCGGATAGGCATTTTAGGAGCAGTTAGTCAGTTGTGTTAAGATTTTATAACATTAGCAGAAGTGTTTTCTTGAAAGTGCAACTGTAACCAGTTCTGAAAGTGGGTCTAGGAGGGCCATCTGCCTTCTTCTCTTATCGGAACGAGATTCCACTTAGGAATATTTTACCGAAATTGAATTTTGCAGCTTTTTCCTCTTACTTTCACCCCAGAACCATGACTTTTTTTTTTTTTTTACATCAGAACCTGTTGCCTTTTTGACTTTCCTGCAAGGAAATGATAGCCTCAGTCGGATATGCAACATCTGGACATTTCCCGTTTTCATCCTCTTTACTGATTGCCAGAAGCCACAAACCTGTCCCTTTCAGGAAGTGAACAAAAACACAGACCAGAATTTCAGAATAGTTGTACAATCAAAATGCTACACATTAGATTTTAGGCATGATAGCACTTGTGTTTCCGGCTTACTACCAGTATTGTTACAGCATTTCCTGTTAATCACAAAGGGGTGTGGTCACACCAATGAGAGGGATGTGACTGTTAACCCTAATGTTCTTTATTTGCTTTTGTCTGCAGAATAAAGTGAATCCCCTCAATGTGACTCCACCTATTCAAGCTGTGGACCAAGACCGAAACATCCAACCTCCCTCTGACAGACCAGGGATCTTGTACTCCATTCTTATTGGTAGGCTAAACATTTTGATTAAAAAAAAAAAAAATATATATATATATATATATATATATATATATATATATATATATATATATATATAGGTAATAGGATTAGCCAGATTAGCCTTTGTTTCTTTTTTTCCTTTTTTTGTTTACTGTCAAGAGTTTAGTTGATCGTTCATACTAAAGAATTGGTGATTTAAGTTTTTGTTGGCGATGTTAAGGATCTTTTAATGTCTATTTATTTTCTTATCATCAACCATTTTGGCTTAATCTCTCTTGGAGGGCGGATCATAGCCTGCACATCAGTTTGCCCCAGTTTTATGGCGGTTCCCCTTCCTACCACAATCCCGCAAGAACAAAGAGACACACCAAATATATGTTTTGAATGGATTACTTTTAAATTACAGTTTTAGCTTCATCCATACAACTTTTTGTGCTACATGTCAAATAATAAATTCATAAATAAGTACAGCATAAATTAAAATAATAAATAGGTTCTCAGATTATTTATCAAAAATTATTGCTACTAATTAAGACAAAGTATTTTGCATTATTATCTGAGAATTAGTTGGTCGAGAAAACTCCTTATTCTTCCAGACATGTGAGGCTTCATTTTTATTTGATCAACTATCATGGACACAAGTCTTTATACAACAAACAATAGAAATATTTAAAAAAAAATAAATAAAACACAAAAACATTTATTAATCTTAAGGTAATGGGAATTGGTCAATAAATAATATTGGTTAATATCTTTTAGCATGCTGCACTTAAGACAATTCTATCAACGCTGGCACAGAAAAACACACACTTTGTTCAATGTCTCCGGGGTGCTTAGAACAGAGACTAACAGCTAATTTTTTTAGAAAGTATGTCTTAGGCTTTTAATGAGGCCACTTAAATGTTTAGGTGCAGAATTAACTAAAATGTAAAGCAATAAAGGAAACACTTTAAAGCCCACAGCAATGAATAAAATGGAAGAAAATTCCAGAGATGGAATGTCTGTCCATTCATGCTTTATTAGCACTTCCAGGTGAGCGTGATTTGTAAGGAAGTACTGTGGTGCACCACTGCTGTTGCTGCTCTTTCAGATGCTATAAAGTGCAGAATCACAAAACACTTTGACTTTTACCAGTAAGAATGTTTGAAGGCCATATAAATCCACCGACACCACTCGACACAGATGACATTACAATTCCCAAACTCCTCTTGCCAGATTAAAAGTTACGAATTGAGTTCCACTTCATCAGACCATTGAAGACTGAATGTTCTTTGTACAGAAATTGTTGCCACGTCAGTCCAATGGCTAGATTTATAAAAAGAAAAAATATATATATAAAAAAGAGGCATATAGCCATTTTAATGTTAACCACATTTTAGAGTGCACCCATTTTTATATTGTGCATTTTCTGGGTTACCATTGTTTCACATCCCACAACACGTTATGTAACAAGCAGATAAGATTAAGCGAGAATCCAATAGCATCTATTTTAGACACTGATGGGCGGCTGTTGAAGTCAGGCCCCAGACTCCTCAAATTTGGAATAAAATGACTCTAAAGGGTCTGTTGGAAACAGATGCCCGAATGGTCTGGCCAGATGTCCTGAACATGGAGCACTGATAGTCAGAACAGGCTTCACAGACACACTGAAAATCATTGTGTGTGTCTTCCAGAGTAACGATCCTCAGAGGGAGCCTGTCAAATCAATGATAGCTGTAAGAAGTACCACACACATGCATCGAATGTGCACTGGAGACGTGTAATTGTGCACGTGTGCCTGTGCTGCTGCTTCCCTCGCAAGAGCTTGATTTCCCCGCTGAACAATGCAGCATTTTAAAGCACCATATACAGTATGAATGTGTGGTGCGTGCACACATCTGGACCTGTGCAGAGATGAGAGAACTGGGAGCATTAGTCATGCACTCCCGCCCTCATTACATACTTAGCAATGTCACAGACCAAACATATATTGATACTTTAACCAGTTACTGATGTTTCCTTCTCTTCTTCACACACAGATGTTTCCTTTCATTTCTTCTAACTATGGTGTTGTTTGCCATCTCTCAGGGAAACCAGAATCCTATGTGGAGTATTTCAGCTTGAACAGAACAACAGCGGAGCTCCTGCTAGTAAAGCCCATTGACAGGGAACTCCATCACAGATTTGATCTAGTTATAAAGGTGAGAAAGAAACTATCACTGCTTTAACTTTGCTTACCCTGCATGTTGCTTACAGCCACACAACAAAAAACCCTTCAACTTACTCTGCAATTTTTGAAACCCTTAAATATTCATCAAACTGTCAATAAATCTGAGAACCAGCTCCTCCATGGAAGTGAGAGGGGGTGGTGCTGCTCCATCCTATTGGCTCTAAAATGAATGTTGTTTAATGAGCCAATGAATGGTCCAAATTTAAAAAAATAATCCATCCGAACTCTCTATAGGCCTTATAGGCTCATTATTCAGTCTTGCCATTTTTGAATCACATCTTTCATGTTCAGTTGTTGCCACATCTTTATGGAGTGCATTGGATTGCAGCTGATTAAAGCAATAATGGGTATGCTTTGACATTCACTTAAAAACATCATAAGAATGAATTTCAAAACTAAATGAATAATCTAGGAACTCTAGGAACATGTATTGCTTTTCTTCATTATTAAAGCCTTCTTGTCCTCATTGGCCTCTAGTAGGACTTGCTGCTGTAATTCTGTGACATGTGGTCCCCTTTATTACTATTATCTTAGTTGTGAGGCCTCATAGATAATGTCCAGGTAGGTTGGGTTAATAAACTCATAACCCGTGATGTGAAACTGACAGTTTGGGTTTAGTTACGCAGGTGAAGGAAACCTCAAGTTTGGGGTTTATCTCAAGATTTCTTAAGCCTTCTTTTTCTGAAATACCCCTTAAAACTATTTCAGAAATTTTATGTTCTCACAGAGGCTGTGAAAAATATGTGCAAACACGCGTTTCCAGTTTGGTAAATGGGTGAAGTGGACAGAGTTCAAAGAAGGAAATCAGTCTATAGTCTATAACTGAAGCTGAAATGAATAGAGCAAGTTTGATGAGCTCCCGCCACCCTGATGGGTTTAACCTTTAGCTTTGCTTTCACCATAACCATTTTGATACCTAAACTAGCATTTTTCCACCAGACACATTAGCCTTGGCATTTCTATCTATGTGAGATGTATTACTGGAGGAACAGAGGAGTTAAAAAAGTCATTGCACAAGTAGTTTTACTGGGATGGGTGTAAAATATTACCAGCTTATACACTCCAGAGAAATAAACCCAGCACCACTGAGACTGTTAAACTTGGGCAAAGTTGGACTTTACCTTTATGTTTTGTCATACCCTCTCCTTTCATTTACTGCATCAGACTCAGAAAGAACAGGAAAATCAAAGAGAGCATACCCTTTGCTTATTTTCTTTGATCGCACTTCATATCTTGAGGGGAATTTGCTTATTCATAAAATGAGAGGATGATAAATCTGGTCCAGTTGTAATTACTCAACCTCACCAACAGTTTTCTCTTTTTTTCATCTGTTCATATCAAAATCAAAGCATGTTCTTCTTTGTTGTAATGCCAAGCATGTCAAAAATGGCTGGTCAATATTAAAAGATTTAAAAACAATTATTTTCTCTGTCACCTGTAGGCCGAGCAGGACAATGGGCACCCCCTGCCAGCTTTTGCCAATCTCCAAATCGAAGTTTTGGATGAAAACAACCAGGCGCCTTACTTCCTAGAGACCAGTTACCACGGATACATCAATGAGGCATCACCAGTAGGAAGCACCGTAGCCACCAACAGCAGCCTGTCCGCTCCACTGGTTATCATCGCTTTGGATAACGATGTAGAAGAGGTGAGCGTAAAGACATACAGAACTATTTGGATATTGATATTTAAACACTATAAGTGAAAAAAGAATGGGAAGCAAAACACTGTGCATATGTGTCTGCTTATGGAAGTAAAGCTTTTTGACGATTTCATCATCATTAACTTTTGCACTAATATTTTTGAGTGTATGAAAAGTTTTCTTGTAAAATTTTTGTAATATATGCACTATGGTAATACCTCTGATGAAACCCTCATGGTATGTGATTTGTTGCATGTGCTTGCTTTATAGCTGACACCCAATGAGATGCCTGTAGGTATCAGTTCTGTGTTTACCTGCTTTTGCTAAGCTCTCAGTCATCAACTAGCAGTAAATAAAACACATAGTTTGCAACGATGCTTAATGATCTTTTAGCATTTGACATGTAAACTGTGAAGAGTCCATCTGAACTTTCTATTTTTGCATCCAACACAGTTTCCAGTGATAAAAGTGGGAGCTTTGCCAGGTGTGCAATTATTGAAATGATATATGCTGATAAAAAAAAGTCTTAGTTCTAGCAGCAAAATGTTGTTTACGATGACAGTGACTGGAAGATTTTATTAGTAAAGTTTTCTTGTTTCACAATAAAAGCCCTGATTTAAAAAATGGACTCTGTCCAATAAAATATCAGATGGCTTTTAATTTTAAAAATATATATGGGTCTGCAAAGCTGTGTACACAATTTACAGAGCACAATCACAGTGACACTGTGCATTTGAAGTTTAAAAAACAAACAAACAAAACAAACAAAAAAAAAAACAAGCCAGGAGTCTATGAAACTCTTCACTTGGCAATAGATAGAACTGATTGTTAGCTGAGTAATATGTAATGTGTAGGATAGTCCGTGCTTCATAAGCACGCTGGGGAAGGAAAAAAGAAAATCTTTATGCCCTATGTAATAAACACTCCATAAATTTTAGGGCTAAGATATGTAAGACTTTTGTGCAATTTTGTTAAATAACACTCTGGTCATATTTGACAAAACCTCAGTTCTATTAAATAGAGGCTCTTTGGTGTCCTGCTTTGCCCTAATCAAGAATTCAACAACTTCATATGTTTAAATAAAATTAAACCACCATGCTATGAAATTTAGCAGCATAATAACATAATTTAAACACATTATAAAGAAATTAATTATTGATCCATTGAGGGGCCTGTTTCCCTCTTGCTTTTTGCTTCAGTGATTCTCAGCTTTGTGCCTGGCGTGCAGTGTTTGAAGTGTCCTCTCTAATGTCCCTGTGAATCTGGGAGTGAAACCATTTCCCTCCTAAATAACTGCTCAGTAATAATTTACGAATTTGCGGTGCTGCAACAGTGTTATTGCTGATGTGCTCCTGAAAGCTTAGTTTGTTTCAGATGTAGCATAGGAATTTTGACAAAAACAAGCTTGGGTCCATTGCTTTCTGAACCCCCCATTCGTCCCCAGCAGGAAGTGAGGCTTTGAGAAGATAATGTGTATGTTTAAGTGAAATTGTGTGTTTGTGGGAATTGGTATACATTGAGGGTTTTTTTTAAGTATTGCTAACCTCGGTCTTTCCCCAAGCATTAAGCACCAACAATGATTAGTCCTAATAGCCTTTATGTGCCGTCCATCACTTTTATTTATGTTTCTGCATGCAAATGTGATTGTCTTTGTGTTTGTAACTCTGTGTGTGTGTGTGTGTGTGTGAGTGTTTGCTCCTGCTTATTTACGACTCAATATCCACACAAGCTACATCGACAATATTATCAGCAACCCCTACCCTGCTGAGGCAGCCTTATCTGGAATGAGAAGAGCTCTCTCTCTAACACACACACACAGTCACACACACACACACACACACATGCACCAGTACAAACGAGATGACTGCAGGTATTGTCAGAGGATTGCCTCTCCATCACTCAGCATACCACACATATAGTGACACACACAAACAGACATGTACTATGCCCTTTTTGGAGTGGTTTTTTATGTCAAGAAAACATTTGAGATATGTAAAGTACATTTTGTTATTCAAAATTTTCTCTCCGAAATTATATTTTCTCTCATTTTTCCTTGTCTTCAACAGACCCGGGACCCTCAGCTCCAGTTCTCACTGGACAATTACGCCCACGTTTTCTCTGTGTCCGCCACTGGAATCAGAAGATATCTCACCCTGGTGCAGCCTGTGGACAGAGAGGCACAAGACTCCTATGTGTTCACGGTACTGTAGAGCCTTGACATTTGTGTGCAATATTGTTAAGAACAAAAGCACCTGAATGAGGGGGAGTGAGCAATATCTGCCTGATAGTGTTTCAATAACTCCCTTCAAGTCCTTTATAAAAGAATGTTTACTCTAAAAACTTTCCTGTTAAAACAGGAAAGAGAGCAAGAACTTAAAAATTGTTGTAGAGATGGAAACCAGAGGAGGAACTGTGAGTATTTTATCTGTCTTTGTGATCATCAACACGATCATAATTAACAAATCCAGATGGGAGATGAGGAGACCTGATTGTTGTAACACCTGAACTCAACGCTGCTGGTTCAGGTTGACAATAGGATTTATGTCGTTGTGACTCATCTTTTTCCTCTTCAGCCATACTGAACAGCATCATGTGTAACTGCTACTTTGAACTGATAGATATTTAAATAAAGCAAAAGTATCCTTATGTACTAATTTGGACTTGAGAACCAGTTTATTCATATATATGAAAGTATGCACTCAAATGTTAATGAGTATGGAATTATCTGTACAATTATTTATGTAATAATGGATTTATTTAATGCTCCAAGACTGCAACAGTTTGGTTTGACAGTCTCTTTTATTACTGAATAGCTTATTTTCAGGGTTAAAGTCAATAACTCAATAACATTTTTCTGTCTGGTTTTCTTTCAGAGTGAATCTTGTTTAAACTTAATCATTTAATACGCATTCATACTGTTTACTCTTTTGTTAACTTGCTTGCTTGTTTCTTTTCTTTTTTTTAATTCCTTTAAAAAGCTATTAGAAGATCTGCTCTTACAGCACATGCATTTATATATTGACAGATGACCATAAAAAAACAATAATAAAACACAAATTAGGTCATAAATTAAACAAAGCAATAATAATAAATACTTTCTCTTCATACTAGTTGTTCAAATGCATTAGAAATTTTTGATGAGTCCTTTTTCATTCTTTATTCCAAATCTTAGTTGATGCGCCTCAACATAATTCTACGATTCCCTTTACAATTTTTTGATTATTTAAATATAATCATGCAAATTGTGTTAGATTAGTGTTGAATCAAACTGGCAAATTGTGCTGTTAATTTATGTGTAACAGGGTTGAGACTGAGAAATCTAAAAATCCAGCTGTATCAGTGAGGAAGAAGTCGTAAACTTTTTTTTTTTTAAGGTGTGTTGCAGCAGAGAGTAGATCTGCTCCTAAAGTTTTGCTGGTTGGGTGAAGATTTTCTCTCATCACCAGTCAGGTGAAAGAGAAGATGATCTTGTAAAGTTTTACATGTGACTAATGAGTGAACTTGACAGAGATCAGTTACGCTTTTGCATAGATGGTATCGAAAATAAATTAGCATTACATAAACCATCTTTTGATAGCAGAAATTATATATTGGAATTATCTGGGTTCACACTGATTCACCAGCTGTAAACATCACCATTCAGTCTGAGTGCATCTACAAATAAGTAGATTTATTTTGATATTGCAATATTTTAAGAAGTGTTTGGTGTCGGCAAGTCAGTAACATGGCTGGGGGATGTGAAAAGTGAATTTCATTGGTCAACAGACTCTTGACTGTAAACTCTCAGGCTTGGATTTCATGATGGCATCATTGTGCATAAAAGGATACTGCATACTGAGGCTGAAATACAAAGCTTATAAAAAGGTTTACACTCGCTCTGAAACCCTCTAGGAGCAGCACAATAGAACCTATCTAGCTGAAGGTAGTTCTGAGGGTTAACTCCTCTCCCATTTGTTTCAGAGATACATAGAAGCTGTAAGCAAGCCTTATTAGAGTTTGTATTTCCCTGTGTGTATATGTCTCTCTACGTATAAGTTGTTTTTCCAAACTCATATCTGCACTTTTTTTTGCCTTCTTTTTGCCTGCATGCTCATCTCCCCTATTCCAATCTTGTTGACTTCCATATTCTGACATTCTTTTATTCCAAACCTTATTTCAGTAAAATCTAATCCAGCAGCTTTTTATTGGCAGGGCCAAGAGATGCTGCCCCTTGCCATGAACAGCATCCCAATACATGTGCTTCCCTCGTATGATGTAAAGCATTGTTGCGTCTGTAGCAATCTGTTATCTGACGAGTGCAGCCTGACAGCAGCGGCTGTATGAGTTTGTTTGTGAAGGTGTGCAGTGTAATATGTGGCTTGATGTGTCCTTGAGTGTGCATTCAGTGCACACTGTGCATTTCCATCTTTAATTTGGAAGTTGAAGATGGAAAAGCATCGTTTTTTTTCTGTATTGATTAAAGGGTAGAGGGATACAGTAATCATTATGAAAGCCCCGGTGGAGAAATTAAACTTGGGGAATGAGAGAGAGGGAGTGCTATGAGAAATGGAGGGTTATTTTCATTTGAAAGGAGTCAATCAGCTTCTTGGCAGATGAGCTCGTGGGGAAGATTGGTATCGATGAAGAAGCTTCTTTACTGCTGATTTTCATTGTATCTTTCTGAAACATGGCGAAATGCATTCTTTAGTTAATTAAGACACAGTGGACCAAGAAAGGGAAGGAACTTTTACAAAAAAAAAAGTTTATCATTGACTATCTGTGACCTTCCTAACTAGTATTAAATGGCAACATTTCAGACTTTATGACATTTTAAACAGGCGAGGATATTTTTTCTTTTTCTTTTCCTCTTTCAGTTCAAAAGATTAAAAACGTCATATGTCCCTGATGGGAAGAAAGCCACTGTAAAACCTTTTTTTCCTCTTTATGGTAAATTATAACCTAGAGTAAACACGAGGTTAGCTTCATGTTCAATACTTTATCTTAAATTGATTATGAAGTGTTTGCAAAGGGCCGAATTGTGACTCCTGTTTATATCTGCATTTAAGCCAAATGGGCTGAGGAACTCTGCACAACAATATACTTTAATAGACTTTTTCTCAGGTTGCATTTGAATCTCAAATAGGAATGCTGAAGTGATGCAACAGCCAGCAACAGCGGTAAAAAATATTTCTGTATTTCCTCCACCATATATTTGCTCAATAAAATCATGGGCTTCAGTTTTTCTTAGTTTTCTTTTCTACTTTGAGTGAATGACTATTTTATTTGTTAGCATTGATTTTGGTTTTGTATACTGGTAAGTTTCAGGCTGTTGGTTGTATGGTTAGCCAGTCATTGCACATCTACACAATTTGGAGCAATCACTATACATTTATGCACTGTAATAGATAATTCCCTTAATGCCAAAAGAGCTTCTACTATGAAGTAGGATCAAGAGAAAAACCCTATAAAAGCAGCTCTTCCAGCTATTATTGATTTTAGTTCCTCCGAATGGACACCAAAATTTAGAAGACCTTCCACTTTTAGCTAGCAAATCTATAAAAATGTTCACACTGTCCAAACTACTTTATGGTGAAATAGGTGGTCAGGAGAGATCATCCTGCTAAACATATAACATGAGGAAGCATTGAGCAGTTCTCGTACTTTAAGCAATCTAAAAGATAAGTCAAAAGAAATAAAAATAGACAGTATATAGATCTGCATAATATATTTAATTCGCAGGCCACCCACTTTTGCGCCTCCTGGATCATATGATCACACTGTTGCTTCTTTTGATTTACTTATTTCTCTGTGGGTTTCTGTTTCTGCAGGTCTTAGCATCCGATGGTGTCCAGCAGAGCACCCCTGTTTCTGTGACCATAACAGTGTTGGATGCAAATGACAACACTCCAACTTTTGCAAATGTCTCCTATAGTGTCAACTTGTATACTGATATGATGCCTGGAGAAACAGTACTGCAGGTACAAACAACACAGTTATCGAAATAGTAATAGTCACATTCTTTAATAAAAGATGTAGAAGAAATTTTATGAGAATTTACACATGTGTAACTCTTATTGTGTGTCCATGTTTTCCTTTTTTTTTTGTAGCTGTCAGCGGTTGACGCTGATGCAGGTCGAAATGGTGAAGTTACCTATCGCATCTTGGCTGGTGACCAGGGACAGTTCCTTATAGAAAATAGGTATGTGCATCATGGAGTTTCTTGGTTTGTTTTTCCATCTTTGTTTTGTTGCTTAAAAATAGTTTAATGTTCAGTTTTAGTTTATGTTATACTTTTAACAGGTTGGTTTGAAGTAGAAACCCAAATGCAAATAGAAACAGGAAGGTAGAAATGTAACGAAAAAATTCGTTGAAAAAGCAGTGCAAAGAGATGTTTCCCAAAACAAAAATTTCAAATAGCGAGAAACAAGGAACAGACCAAAGAATATCTCAGAATGAAAACCCGCAGTCTCAAAAATAAAGCCTCGACAAATAAACAAAAACCACAGATCATGACAATTCTGTCATTATAAATAACTGCAGTTTCATGGTATGAATAAAGTGAAATCTAGACTTTGTGCTCATTTCACTGTATCAGTTACAGTTTACCAATCCAGTTAAAAAAAAAGAAGTCTGAAAACATAACCACACTCCTGACCCTCAAAATTGGCTTTGTAAACCACTCTTTTGAAAATTGAAAGGAAATTAAGGACAACTTAAGTGATTTCTGGATATTGTCATATCTGTTGATATTTAAACAAGACAACTAAACACAGTGCTAGCTTCTCACGACCCCTGGCAGGGTTTGGAGATTGCTTTCCCAGTCTCCAAACCCTGCCTCTGACAGTGATTAACTGGAGCGATAATTGCTATGGTTTACAGGGTAAGCTGCTCTCACTGCCCTTCCTCCAGTTTATGGATGCAGGCTTGTGCATGAAAGCCATTTTTCTAAATAGTATACTCACAATACAGCAGTGATAATCACTGAATTTGACAAACAATGGTCTGTGTTCGAATTTGTGTTGAACCACTTACCCTACCTTTAATCATTAATGCTAGCAACAGAAATATATTTCCCACTAAGAAAATCTTTAAGGTTTCAATTCTTCAACAGATTCCAACTAAACACTAGAAAATATTAAAGGCAAACCCCATTTACCTGTATTTATTCTGGGTATATGATTTTACTCAACCCGTTGTTGGTATTCATGAACATATCAAATGGGGCTTACGAAAGACCTTCATTAATGAAGTCATAATCACGGTAATTAACTGCCACAAGCAAATGAACCAGTAATGAGACGGTAGGTGGCCTGTATAGTGGGAGATTTTCTCAGGAAGGTTTTCAGACAACTATAAAATGTAATGTGAAAGCATGGTGAGTGTTTATAATGATATGAATTTAATTAACTGTTTTTGCAGCACTGGGGTGATTACAGTGGCACCAGGTGTTGAGCTCAATGTCGGACACAGCTATGCTTTAACTGTAGAAGCCATGGACAACGGGCCAGCACCTCAGAGAAGGTAAGGATTTCTCTCTGTTTGCTTTTAGTCTTGTTTTTTTTCTGTTTGAAGCTAAGGTGTGAAAGGTCATGAGATTTCCATAGCTTCAGGCCCATTGTCAGAAGCTCTTCAGCACAATCTTTCTGTCCTCTCTTACTCCCTCCAACCATTTCCAGGTGAGTCATTTTCATTTCTTTTTAACATACAATAACATAGTTTTTTTCTTTCTTTGTAAAATGGAGTCCATTAAGTCTAAGAGAGGAAAATGGACAGTAGAAATATGAGAATTAAAGCAAAAAATGATGCCTCAACTATCAGTTACCCTTACAGAAAGGACATTATTCTCCCTAAAAGGGACAATTCCAACAAATATAGGCACATGTAGCATCTAAATAGATTTCACAGTGTGAAAGACAAAACAGAATTGATTTTGGCTTTGTGTATCTATAAAGGATAAAAATTGATTTGATAAGGTGACATATCTTTTGATTGTTTTCTCTCCCTATTTTCTGATTTCTGCTCTTCATATGGTTAAATCAATAAAGAGTTATAACTTTGTGAAACTCCCAACATCAGGCTTCTCTTCAACTTTTTCCAATTTCATGGAAAATGGTTCTCTTAAGATTTTGTAAACTTTGTGTGTATTGATTTGGTAGCTAAACTCTGTCAGAGCGAAGTTAAATTGTAAAATTTTAGTTTTAGCAATATTAGAGAACAGAAGTAAATCCAGCCACTGAAAAGTTCACCCAGTGGAACTCAGTCAACACTGAACAACAAATTGATGTAGAAGATGCATTGGCAGAGAGCTTGATTTCCTGAGTTTTTTTGTGTTGTGCAGTGTGTTGAGTTGAGTCAGGAAACATTGCAGTATCTGGACTCAGAGGGGACCCTGTGCTGCTGCACGTTGTTGTCGAGCCAACGTCTTATAACCTTTAGCTTGTAAAATCATCAAATACTATATGAATAAAAGTGAAATTTTGTTTGAAAAAATTAAATGCCATAAACACTGACCTCACTCATCAGGAACTCTTTTTCATTTACGTTTTACAACTGGGATTACCTTTAAAAAACACAAATTAACACTGCAGGGTTCCTGAAAGTGACAAACAAGCCAATATCCAACATAAACAACAAAATCAACAATAAGTTACAGGCACACTTAAGTAAAACGCTGTTTGAAAGCGCATTTCTATTACCTCTAGATTTGAGCAAAGCTAAATATCGAGAAAGAAATCCTGTAATGGAAATGGCACTAATTTGAAAAAAAAAAAAAAAAACAAAACTCCCAAATATCACAAAGTGTAATGGAAACGATTTTTACGAATTTCCATGTCTCTGGCGGCTGTGGATGTGACATAACCGCTGAATCTAAAGTCATCAAAATATTTTTTCCACTTGTTTTTGGCCTCATTAATAGGATGTAGTTGTGCTGTAACACTATTTAACCATTATGCATTACATAAAGATTTTTCCCTTGAATAATCATTCGCATGATCATCCGCTGCCTTCATCATCTGACTATCTTCTCCACAGCGGTAGTGAGGATAAACTGCTTGTCACTTTGTTAAAAGTGTTTTACTATACATAAAACCTGCAGAAAATGACAACATGAAGCCAACTTTCTGCATAAATTCCCTTTCCATCAAGAGAGGTTATTCTCATGCAAATCCTAGGAAATTGGTGAGGTTAAAAACCTCTGGGAAAATACACTCGTGGGTATCTTAAAACATGCATTTTTCTTCAGACTGTGTTTCAATGTTAATATTTGGTGAAGGAGAAATAACATAATGAGGTATTTTCCATGCAACATCAATTTACTGGAGTTACTTAAATATGTAATTTAAGGTCTGTTCTGCAAGTAACTCTTCACACTTGACTTGAAGTGTGATTAAAGAAGAAACGGCTGGTATTTTGATGAGTATAGCTTGCTGAATATATATGACTGGCAGTGATTATTTGGACTATAAAAATGAAGAGGAGGTGGTTAATTCAAAGAGAACCTGATCACTTGTGTGAAATTACTAAATTTGCTGCTAGACAACCAGTCTTAAAGCTGACTGACTTTACTGTGATAGGTATGTTTTGTATGCAAAACAGCCACCCCTGAAGATTTTTTAGAAATGTACAGATCTGTAATTCAATTTCATGATCAAAGCTTCACAAACTATACCTGCTTTACCTTATACTGTGCATTACTTTAGTAGTTCTCATCTCTTCATTTGTGAGAGACACAATTGAGACTCCTGTCTCTTTAAGACCTTCTTGCAAAAACCCACTGGTTAGATAAGTATTATTCACATCCATCCATTTTCTATACCAGGGTCACAGTGCAGCCTATCCCAGCTAATTACAGGCGATAGGCCAGGGTACAGCCTGGACAGGTTGCCAGTCTATCGCAGGGCCACATATATAGACAAACAACCATGCATGCTCACACTCATGGACAATTTAGAATCATCAATCAACCTAATGTGCATGTTTTTGGACCGTGGGAGGAAGTCAGAGCCGGGGAAAACCCACGCAAGACAGGGAGAACATGCAAACTCCACACAGAAACACCTGAGCCCGGGAGGTGAACCGAGGCAGCAGTGCTAACCACTAAGCCACTGTGTTGCTTGTGTTAGTTACATATGACATGTTAGTCACATGTCATATGATAATTTGATCAAATTCAAGCGCAGCATCTTCTATCGTAAATAATAACTCCCATTGTCTTTGTTGCTTTTCAGAAATTTTACATACATAAAAAACATATTGATGGGAATGCATTAATTGTTTTTTTTTTGAAAAGATGGACAAACTTAAAAATCCAAGATGTATTGTTATCATAACTGTTGTCTTAAGACACTTGAATATTATTTAACAATAAAGAATATGTTGTGTCATTTGACTGAATAAGTTTCACCAATAAAGATACTTTTTTAGAAGCTATAAAAACTGGTGTGAAACCTTTCAGGGTTTTATATTTAATGAAGCATTACAAATACGCAGGGGTATTGGGAAGAAAAATCTATTTGTGTTATGGGGGGGGGACTCACAAATTAGAAAAATTGGACACTAAACAGTTTTTTTTCTTATGAAAACTTGGCTTGCTCTGCTTCTCTCTGAATGGCTATACTGATGGCATTTTATTGCTCTTTAAGTATCAGTATACAACTTAATTGCTGCTAAAGTGAGCCACATACTGTTCATAAGCTGTTTGTGTCTAAGACTGTCGGTATATAGAGAATCTTTGAATTATCTGCCAGAGTCAGTAATCAATATAGAGTGGCAAGAAATTAATCAGGAAATAGAGCCAGTCCTGTCTTCACTGAATGCAAATATTTGAGTACGCTTTGGATTTTACAATGTCCCAAGGAAGAAGGAGCCAGACCTGTCACATTTTATATGCACAAATGAGAGAGGTTGCATCTTCTGCTTACCAATGCAAATCCAGCCACATTACCAAATTTCCAGAGAATTCTGAACAGGCAGGAAAAAAGCAGCATCCATGTTTCATGTTAAGCCCTATGCCTGTATGGTGGAGTTGACAACAGAGGAAGGATTTTTTTTTTCTGCACAAAGTATGTCAGTCAAAGTATGTCAGACCATTGTGGTGTTATTACAAAGAGAGCTATACTTCAGCTGAGCAACAATACAAAGCCAAAAGCTGATAAAAAGGTTTAGAAAGGTGTACACCATGGACATGTTTTGCTAGAAAAGAAAAGCTGAACATAGATTACAGAGAAATAAACAAAAAAAAAGTCATAAAAATCATTCCATCATAGTGGTTCTTAGAATTAGGCAAATGCCTAATACTCAAACAAACCTAAAAAAAACAGATCAATTATTTGTTTAACAAAATCAAAGTAAAACATAAGAAAGATCATTTAGCCAATACTGAGTACTCCCATCATTCAAAAGTTGTAGAACTCTCAAGGACGTTTAATACTTGTGAATAATTTTTTCTCATTGTACAACATTGAGCTCCAAATTATCTGAAAAAGGTTTTATAACCTATTAAAGACTAATCTGCATCAACAATTGTTTCTCTGAGACCATTGCTTATGTCTTTGTCTCTTGGCATTGTGTTATCACACAAATTAATTCTCCAAACTGCCAAAATATCTTACTTGATACCTACTTGCTCTCTCAGCAATTAGTGGAATTGTATAAATATAATACTGAAATAAATTACCTTTTGTAATGAAGTTAGTGTAATTTTGAATTTGTTTTTGAGATTTTTTTAAATGTAGGACCAATTCACAACCACGTTGAATCATACATGCTTAAAGACTCATAGTCTTATGTATCAATGGAAAATGCTGTATATTATTAAAACAAAAATCTGTAATTGTTATACAAACACCAATCCATAAAACCAGCTTCTAGGAATAAAGATATAACTACATGGTTCATAAAGTGCTTTTGTACTGAATCCCTGTGGCATTTGGATCAAAGAATATCACAGGCATTTAAAAGGAAAAAAAAGGCATAATATGTCTCCTGTAGTCTTGCATGCCTGTGGGCTGTCCTATGATTTAGTAAAATCTCAACTTTTTTGCCTTGAATTCAGTTGACCTGAGCTGATTATATTATAATAAATTACAGTAGATCTCCTTCCGACAATATTTGTCAGTTTCCTAGAATAAAAGTCTTCTCCCCCCTCTTGCACTTGGTTCCTGCAGTGTAGCTGCCAAATCAATAGAAAGTGAACCACTGCAGATAGAGGTAGTTGCAGTGATAGTCTCTGGATTTCCCCCGACTCCGTGTTTTTCTCCTCAGCAAACAGAAATGACATGACAAATGATATCTCTGTTCCCGATTTTGTCCAAACTATAGGTCAGAACCCATGATGGCCTCTCACTTCTTCCTGTTGGGCCCCATAGCAAAGCATGGGAGATTGTTGAATGGTTTTAAAGAGTTTGGAACCCGGCTTTCCAGTATTATATCAAATATTTACAGATTGTTTGGGATGCATGTTTTATTCAAATTAGAAGAGATTTTGCATGTCCTAGATAGACGCACCCCAGAAGACTGACAGCTCAGGAGTTTTATTTATGCTTACAGGGTAAGAGAGAAAAGAGGACACAGTCTGAGGGATGAGGTTATTAGATGAATAGCCAGATGGCAACAAGACTATTATATTCCAGCTCAGTTACACATCAAAATGTGAAAAAGCTACAGCTGTTTGCATTATAAAATGCATTAGTTTCACGCTTAAGGCTGAACACTGTATTTTGTAATTTTTTTGTTTGTTTGTTTGTTTGTTTTTTGTGTGGGGGTGGGAATTTAAGCAGTACTTTGTGGACTTTGGCTTTTTTGGTCCACAAAGGGCAATTAATTCTCCATCCATTTGACTTGATCCCACTTAAGAATGAGTATTTAAAAGATGATAAGGGAAAAAAACACATAAGCTTGTCTGTTTGTGGACTAACATAGAATGATCCAGATGTTACAAAGTCACCCCATTCTTTCTACTGGAGGGCAGTTTTAGGATCCAGAAATGCATCCAAATGGCAGCAAAACAGTTATCATAAGTTTGGGCAATTAATATGATTCCCACTTCCACTGGATAGCTATTGTAGCCACAGAAACCACGACAGAGTTTAGCTTTGGTGAATGTAGCTATATAATATAATACAAAGACATGTTTGGTTGCATTCAGTAACAAGGGAGAAGTCAAATTTTCCATTTTTTTGGTAAGATGTAATTAAAGAAAACACCTTTTTTTAAAGTTACAATTTTTTAATGCAATGTAAGTCCCCTTTTACTACTTTTCATTAAAACTCTATTTTGTGCAATGACTTGCCAAACAACTAAATTAATTGTCTTTTCTTGCTAATGTTGGACATATCAATGTAAACTTCTGCACATTAGCTTTAGGTAAAGTTATCCATAGACACTCACTTGTAATGCACAAACAACAATGCCAGCAGATCGAAGGAAACTACCCCTATATGTATCTTCTAGATTGTTCCTTAACTCCTAAACTACGCTTTTAAAATTCCAGTAATTCTAGTAGAGTTGCAAAGCTTTCTTTTATCTTTATTTTGCTAAATATGTCAGTGTTAGACACTTAAACAGTTTCTCAGTCATAACCACCACGTTTAACAAAGACGAGCAAAGAAGTAGACTTGACATTAAAGATAATGATCTGTTTGCAATTCTTTTCGCACAGCGGGGCTGCGTGAAGGCTTTCTTTCACTGAATCGTCAGCACCCCCACATGAACAAATCACTGACACCGCAGAATAAGTTACTCAAAATGCACAATGGAAACCTTAAGCTCTGCAGAAACGAATAAATAAATAAATAAGAAATTTGTAAAGTTCCTATTGAGTAGGTAAACACAGCATGCGATGCATGGAAACAAACAATGGCCCACCACTCTTAACTTAAATCATGGCCCATTCACTCTCCCTGATGCTTTTACCCCCCACTGTCTGTAAGTGCTTCTCTGCAGCTCTTCTCTTCCTTCTTCTCTTCTCCTTGTCAGCTTTGACATCCTTCTGCTGAAATTGTTCATTTATCGGATTCTCTGTTTCAAGAAGTTTCTTTGTCTCTGTGCTCTCTCCTACCACTTGCTGCACCTCATTCTCTTTTGTCTTTTATCCTTTCGGTCATTCTTCAGGTCATCCATTACTACAGTCTATATTGAAGTCTTGCCTCCAAACAACCAGAGCCCTCCACGTTTCCCACGGCAACAATACCATCTGGAGATCAGTGAAGCTATGAGGACTGGTGCTACACTGCTTAATCTGCAGGTACACACACACACACACACACACACACAAAAGTATTATTCATCATTTGTTTTGTTGTTTTGGTTAGCAGTTTATTACAGAACTTACTCTGAAATATTAGTCATTGAAAAACTGATATGGTCTCATTTTTCACAGTGTTACATTTGTAATAACATTGTGATATAAGAGGGGAGTGCTTGAGTATTTTAAAACTTTTAAACTTTTATCTATCTATCTATCTATCTACCTACCTATCTGTTTCTCTGTCTGTCTGTCTAAACACTCGTATAGTCTCTTGATTGTCTAATATTGGCTGATATTCATTTCACTTGTCATCACTAGCATACTTTTGGCAACTTATGTTTTCTATCCATTTTTAGGACTTGTTTAAAAGTAGAATAAAGATTTAAAACATGTCATAGCAGATGACTGGAAGGTATTTACTAATGGAAAATGATTCTATAAATGTGTAATAGTATTGGTTCTCTGTCTTTATTCCTTTTAAAAGGCAGTTGATCGGGAAAAGGATCCCATAACTTACAAAATCTTCAGTGGAGACCTCAATAAAAACTTTGGACTCCAGCAGAAGTAAGTGTATGAAGGATTACACTAAATGATAGCAAAAGTTGAACAACTGAAATAAGTTTCTTTTTCTTCTTTGTGGTCATATCCGAAGACTGTGTCAACTTTCTATACTACTTTGATACTTGTGTCTAGTACGATGTTTCGCACTTAACAAAGGAAAAGCTTAAATGAATTCGTGCCTCAGTGTGCTTTTCTGATTGTGGCTGAGAGCCTCAGTTTTATTATTCAGAATTTGAGCTACCAAGCGATTCACACAGACACACCCGTTCTCTTCCCTGTATGCACACATGCCACAGAGACTTGCACACATACTCTGAGGGCTTTTGTTATTTTTATTCATTTATTGCTTATTAAAAATACATTTCTGATGCTGGGATAAAACCCTATCTATATTTCTAGAGGGGGGAGGACAAGGAAAAGAAAGGCCTGCCAATAGAGAAAGACTGCAAAAGTGGAAGTATGTCGAGGGGAAGAAAGGGGGGAGAGATTTGGAAAATGAAATATTTTAGCAGAGAAAAAAGGAAAAGAAGTGGTGAATAAAGTACTCCTGCATGGAAACTATGAAAGACTGACTGGTGTTTTAAAAAGAGAGCATATAAAGGAGCAAACATCACTAAACAAGCCTGTTGGTGTGATTAACAGAATTATTTAAAAGGCCAAATGAAATTAAGTTCATGTCATTGCTAGCCAATATGTGTATGTGGGGCCAATTTGAGGCTAAAAAGTAGAAGCAACTCACCTGGGATCCATGTTTGTATGCCTGTGAATTGCTCACTGTGGTTATTCTGGAACATGGTTGATGAAGAGGCAAGTGTCCAAAAACTGTGTCTTTTCTGGCTCTCTTGGACCAACCACATAAGAAGACTAAAGGGGACAACTCACATGGGGGCTAATATGCAACCAGCGGATAATTCAATGTGGGGCTCCATTTTTCAGCATTTTATTTATCAGAAGGGCCCCGCATCCAAATGTTGGTTGGGTTTCATTTCTACAATCTGGAACTACATTTTGAATTTTGTGCAGTAATAAGGAAGATTATGCATGACATGCCATAAGGATGCAGCGTATCAGCTTTCCGCATAATGATTCAATTTAGACAAGCCAAGTTGTTCTTTTCCTGCTCCACAAGTGCAACACGCCACACCAGGGACTCTTGTCTTTTGGACAAAGGGCAAAATTAAACTCTGAATGCTGTAGAATGCTAATTAAAGATCTCCCAAAAGAACTGACATTAACCCGATTTATGAGAAAGCAGACGTATTACAAAGATAGCAGTAATGGCTAAATACTTTACTCTGTTGCTCTGATGAGATATATTGCTTGGAATTCTTTTGATAATGGTGATTAATCTTAAGTAATGGTTGAATGTACATACCGACTAGCACATAAATGTCAGATTTGATATTTTTGTAGGTTTCACACTAACATGCTGCATTCTGCAGTCTGACACCTTCAGTCTGAACGTATCAAATGACTGCTTAACCATAACTTGATATTAACCCTACTGGTCAGACCAAGGTTTCACAGGTGTCAAAATTCAGTTAACAAATAAATGTCTATTTTTAAAAAGAAAAAAATAATAAAATAAAATTTTAAAAAATGTAAGGACATTTCCTGAGAAGTTGCTTTAATGTTTAAAAAAGTGAGCAACAGACTGTCTCTGATTTATGATCAGAAATTTCTCATAGACGCAGTTTTCAAAGACATACAAACTAGATTATAAGTGGATTATAACCAACTGGAAATAAAAAGAAATCACTATAATTTTTGGTGGATAATGGTAATTTGTTGTAATAATTTGTGATGCATTGGCACTATACTCATAACTGGAAATGAACTGAAGTTTGTAGTTCAGGGTATTCTGTTCAACTATGCTTTTATCTCTTCATGTTTTAATTCTCTTCTGTTGTCTATTTTCCCATCTGTGATCTTCGTTAGTTTAAAGATTTCTCCAGAAACTTAACGAGAACTCTGTGTCTTTTCTGTCCAGTTCAGGGTATTTGGTTCTGGACAGTCCTCTGGACAGGGAGTCACTGGACCATTACACCCTGGTGGTCACAGCCTCAGATGGACACCCAGATGGAGTAAGAAACTCAGCTTATTAACTTCCATAACCAGAGGAATTAAACTGAAAATTATATATATATATATATATATATATATATATATATATATATATATATATATATATATATATATATATATA